>VXBL01007437.1:679744-712754 GCA_013400195.1 Aramus guarauna
GTATAAAGATTTCATTTGTCAAACAAGTAAATCATGTGCTGGTGTATCCAGTTTCCATGTTTTCTATTTAACTTCTCATAATATCTAAATTAAAATTTGACTCATGTTTTTTCCCAGCCGTTACCTGGCTTTTACGTATCCGGGACCAACAATTTGAGTTTTTGTCTTGATACATTCTTATGATATGGCATCTTCTTGATACTACTTGTTCTGCTGCCCCTGGAATTAACTAACATTCCAACACTTTCAAAATCAGAAAATCACCACTATCCTACAACTCTACTGTGTTTCTTGCTATTTCTTGTGCTCTGTTAATTTGGACTCATTTCTTTTGACACTTACAGCAAGAAGAACTGATGTTAGGTGATCCTTGCCTTAAGGAGTTAAAAAAAGGAGACATCATACAACTTCAGAGGAGAGGATTCTTTATTTGTGACCAACCCTATGAGCCAGTGAGGTAAGCTACCTGAGAATGGCCTAAACAGACTTCACAGAATTTGCTTTAGCTTGCTTTGTTTTAATGTTTTCACACACGCATTGGCAAGAGTAATGTTGCCTGAAAATATTTTCCCCTTTAACATCACCTTTCTGTGGATTATTTTTGTGGACTGGCATGGCTTTTAGCTTGTACGTTCATACATCTTCAAACTGTCTAACTTTTGGTGCACCCCAACTACCTTGAACTTAGGAAAGAGATCATGGTTTCCTTGTGATTCTAAGTATATAAATTAAGCAACAATGTTATGGAATAAAACAGGTATTTGCCCAATTAGAGTATGCACAATACTATTTAATTGTTACAGTTCTTTAGCAAGCTACCAAATTACTAAATTACACTGTGTTTCGGCATATTATAAAGAAAACTTGTACATAACAGGAATCAATGCAGATCTCCAATTATGTAGATCTGGGTAACTGGTTGTGTACAAAGATAAACTTGCAGTTGTGTGACAGCATATTGTAGAAAGAGTAGAACACTTGTTTCAAGAGATGTTTCATATGTATCTTGTATTTCCTTTATTGTTGTGTTTTCGATAATTCTTTTTATAGTCCTTACAGCTGTATTAATGCCCCGTGCATTTTGATTTACATCCCTGATGGACACACTAAGGAAATGCCAACATCTGGGTCAAAAGAGAAGACCAAAGCTGAAACTGCAAAGAAAGAGGTAAACTTGTGTTTTAGAAAAGTACTATAAAATGTGTTACTGTACGTCTTTTACTGTACAAGGTTGTCATGCTAAATACTTGATGCTGCTTTTCTTTTTTTTCTTTTTTTAAGGCAAGTTCTGCTGTGAAAGGAAAATCTGCTTCACTTGTTGGTGATACCTCTACTTCAACCTGTACTGTATCTGAAGGGCACCTGGTCATTTACAACAGGGTGTCTGCACAGGGCGATATAGTTCGTGACTTGAAAGCTAAGAAGGCAGCAAAGGAAGATATTGATAAAGCTGTGAAACAGTTGCTGGCCTTGAAAGCAGAATACAAAGAGAAGACAGGCCAGGACTATAAGCCTGGAAATCCACCAGTATCTGTAACTGAACAGTCTTCAAAGCTTGAGACCTCTGGTACCCTGGACAGTAAAGCTCTGTATGACAAAGTAGCAGAGCAAGGAGAAGCAGTCCGAAAACTGAAAGCTGAGAAAGCACCTAAGGTGGTTGATTAGTATTTTTTTGTTTGGGGTTGCATAGCCCATTGTCCTCTTGTCTGTGGAGGTGAATGGGTGCTTACGGTTCCATGTCTTCATAGTGATCATCATTTGGACTGGGCTCTGTTCTGTCAAGACTTCTGTTTTCCACTTTTTTCTATCTTTTAGCTAGATATATATGACAAAGTCCATGTTAATATTTGTAAAGATGCAGGTAAATTCCTATATTTCTTAGACTGCTGTTCTGAAATGTGGACAGAATTTACCCCACAGCATACTGATTACAGTTGATTAAGTATCCAAATCTGGTCCTTGGGGTCAAAATGTCCTACAGTGTTTATTTATGTATTTATTTATTTAACTAAATATGGTCAAAGTATGTGACTTCCTAGGATTGACTTGATGTTATTTAGACCTTAAAAGCAAAACAAAACCCCAAAACCAGAAAGGAGAAAAGAAAGTAAAGATGCAAATACTACAGATATTTCTGAGACGTCTTCCTGTCTGGAACTGAGCATAGAAAACGTAGCTACTAGTAGCTGTGTTCTTTCACTTTTTTCAAATGCAGAGCAAGAAAAGATGGGAAATAACACACTTTGCTTCATGGTTAAATACTGTTCATAATAGTGTCTTGGTGGCACCATAAAATCTAAATAAATGGGAAGATCTAAACTAATTTATTGTTATGATTTTACGTATGACTATTAGGGTTGTATATCCCTTAACAAGAGTTACTTTGCTAAAGTAGGAAAGTAGTAGAGAAAACTTCTCTGAACAACTCTACTAAATAGTTAAGAAAATGGAATAGGTGTGCCTAAACTTGAGTCTTTTCATAAAAGTATTTAAGGTGCACTTCAGAGTCTTATGTCTGTCTTTGTTACTCCCTCTTTCTGCTCCTTCCTTTCTCTTTCAGGATGAGATAGGTGCTGCTGTGGAAGTCCTTTTATCCCTAAAGGCGGAATATAAACAACAGACAGGCCAGGAGTACAAACCTGGAAGCCCACCGGTGGTTTTTGTCCCGCCTCAGTCTCTTCCTGTTTCTGCTCTTCCATCCCCATGTCCAGTAGACAGCAAATCTCTATACAACAAAGTAGCTGAGCAAGGCGAAGTGGTCCGCAAACTTAAATCGGATAAAGCTTCAAAGGTGTAATAGCAGTGAATACTTCTGAGTGGAATAATATTTTCACTTTAGACTAAAACCTAATTAGAAATTTTGTGAAACTTGAGGAACAAAATAGAAGCAAGTACTTTCTTTCAAATTTCATGAAGTACTTTCAAATTCCCTGAAGTGCTTTCCCAAATTCTCTTAAGCTGATATGACTGACCTCATAAGTTGCATGATAGTGCATGGAGAACCTGGAAAATAAATAAAAGTGATGGGGTTTTTGTTTGTTTGTTTGTTTAAATGATACAAGATAAGTGAAGCAGAATACAGGCAGTGACTTGAAATAAGGGCTGTAACTTCAAAGCTAGAATAGCAATAATAAATTTGGTAGTAATTTGATAGCGGCCAGGTAACCATTCTTTATTCAGAGTCTGAGTACTTGCTGCCATTCTCCAGTGTACAAAGTCATGGACTGCTGTAACTGGTGGGAACTAAGGCACCTAAATGGGAAGCTTTCATGGCACAGAAATCAGCTCATAAATATACTGCCTGAATAGCTTCTTTGATGTGCAACTCATAGGTATTCCAACTAAAAAATTTTACCACAGGACTCAATATGATAACTTATACTAACAAGTGAGCATTAGTTTTATCACAACAGCTATGTTAGTGCCATTCTAGTAAAGATTATGTTATCTTAGCTATTGTGTTGCATCTCTGTTGTTTCTATCTTTATCTGCAACTGCTTTTTTCCTTTCTTGCTTCAGGAACAAGTAGATGAGGCTGTGAAAATTCTTTTACATCTAAAAGCAGAATATAAACAAAAGACAGGTCAAGAGTACAAGCCTGGAAATGCACCTTCAGCTCCTCCTTGTATACCTTCTCCACTTCCATCTTCTGTATGCTGCAGTAACTTGGCACCCTGTAGCTTAGTGGATGGCAAAGCACTTTACAATAATGTAGCTGAACAAGGGGAAGTGGTACGCAGACTCAAAGCAGAGAAAGCTTCCAAGGTATAATAGTAAACAGAGAATAGGCAATTGCAATTCTTACCACATTTTGCCACTGGGGGGAAATCTTTCACCAAATAATGATCAAACAGTGTACTAAACTCTCTTGTGTCTTAGTCATAGCTTAGCCATCAAACTTGCATGGTCTGATAATGCCACATAAGGCTGCTCTGATGCTGGATACTTTATTGACTCTGAGATACAAGTTGTAAATTCAACTGGTATAGAAAGTCAAACCTAACCTGTTACATCTAGATGAATAGGCACAAGCATGGCAGATGTCAGCTCTGCAGAAGTTTTTATTTTGCTTTTTCTTGCTGTATTTGGGACAAGTGAAGATAAAAGTATCTAGTGTGCTGCAGCAATAGCAAGACTTTTCAAAACTTGACAAATTCAGTGATCCTTGTGGAAAAGAACTCGAGACAAACCTGCATGTTTTCAGGAGCTGCTGTTTTTTTCTGCTTGTATTTCTACCTTGCAGAATTGGTTTTGGTGTTGTTGGGTTGTGGGGTTGGTGTTTTTTGTTTGTATGTTTTAAAAATCCCTTTTCTAAAATAGTTTGTATTTTTCAGTGTAGATTCTGCTATTAACACATTGTAGCTAGGGCAACATTCTGGTGCAATGTGACAGCTCTCAAACATACTCCTGTTGCCTGTGGGAGAGCTATTACTTGCGTCCTCCCCTAATTATGAAGCGCTGTTTATTGCTAGATGGAAATTTTATTTTCTTAGCCTGAAAATCAATGCTTCTTTTCTGTCCTCTCTTTAATTCTCATCAGTACATCTTGCTATTTGTCCTCCATATAGGATGAAATAGATGAAGCAGTAAAACTCCTCCTTTCTCTAAAAGCTGACTACAAGGAAAAGACTGGGCAGGACTACAAGCCAGGACAACCACCAGTAGCTCAAGGTGCTTTGCCTCAAGCTTCAAACACAGCACCCAGTGGTCCAGACACACCTGAAGCTAAAGCCCTGTTTAGCAAAGTAGCTCTGCAAGGAGATGAAGTTAGGAAATTGAAAGCAGAAAAAGCAGAAAAGGTAAAAATACACGGTAACATAAAAATGCAATATATGTATTTAAATTTTAAAATTATTTTAAATTGAGTGTGATTAGGGGAATTAGAAATGTACATTTAGAATAGGCAGCATTTGAATTCTGAGATCTGAAATATACTATTAAAATTATTCCTGTTAGATATGGTCCTTAAAATCTTAACACGTTTAAGTTAAGTATTGGCTTTTGCAGGTTTTTCCCCCAATGCTGTGCAGATATCCACAATGCCATACATAGAGCCATTTTATTCCTGTGATTTCTGTATGAATTTATCTTTTTTGTTTGGTTGGTTTTTTTGTTCTTTAAGGAAAAGATAGATGCAGCTGTTAAGGAACTTCTTCAATTGAAAGCCCAGTATAAGTCTGTTGCAGGAGTTGACTATAAACCAGTTTCTGCTAGTGGCATTGATGACAAGGACAAGAAGAAGAAAGAGAAAGAGAACAAGTCTGAAAAGCAGAGTAAGCAACAGAAGCAAAATGATGCCCCCAAAAAAGAACCTTTGCAAGGACAGAGCGGTAATGAACTCTCCTCAAATGGATCAGGAGAAGGTCAAGGCCCTAAGAAACAAACCAGGTAAAGATGCAATCTTTAATGTATTTGCTAGAAACCTCAACAGTTTACCTCTGTTCAGATTTACAGTTTTACAGGTTTCTTGTTTCACTTGAAAGCATGGACATTTGCAAAATAACTGTTCTTTTTCATCTTTAGGATCAATCCAAAAGCAAGTTACCAAAGTTTATTTAGTGTCAGTTGTACCTCAGCATCCTACTGAGGAAAGTTCTACCTAGCCTGTGGAAGGCATAAAACAGTGTGCACACTCTGTTATTGTGGGTACTGTTACTGTCATTGAGAACGTGCTATACTTCATTATTTGCTTCTGCAAATGTGCTGCTATATCTTGCTCAGTATAAACCCTGGAGGAAAAAAACTTATGCTTTCCAAAAATATTCCAAAATATTTACTGGGAGTGCCATGAGATGTAGCCCTACCCAGAGAAAGACACTGCTGTTGTTGATGGTGGAACTTTCCAGTGATGATTGCTGTGCATCCCCTCTTCTGCTCCCACCCTGAAAGTTTACAAGTTTTTCTACAGCATGTATTACGCAGGACTATTTATCTCCTGTTTCAGATACAAAATAACCACATCTCTGTCTCTAACATGTGATTTACATATGGAAATTATGCCAGAAAAATGCATTTTTCACCCTTAAAACATCTCTGTTTGTAGAGATATAAAAACTTTACTTTTGTCTACTGTCATTTGAGTCTGGTGAGTTTAGCCTTATTTAGAATTTTGTAATTTTACTATGTATCTTTATTTTGGTGTTAGGGTCAGTTTTCTGTCTTGAACAGTGTGACTGACATGCATGTGAATGGTGCATTAAAATTGCGTATGTTTCCTGGAATTGTAGCCACTGGCTAGGTAAGAAATTTTTAGAATGAAGAGTAAGACAGCTTACACACAGGTCTGGTTAGTCTTAGGTTCTTATTGGAGGTGCTTGAGGCTTTTAAATGCATCATTATGAGATTCTTTGATGCAACCATGGTGAGAATTAGAAGAGTTCAAACAGTAGAAAAGAAATGGAGCTGATTTTATGAAGCACTCTTGTGTTAGCCAATGTAAGGAAATGCTAGCATATCCTACTAGCCAATACATACTGAACTGTCAGGAAAAAAAATTGGGAAAAGTTGGCTTTAAAGTAAAAGTAAAGTTTAAAATACTCTGTTCCATGCCCCTCTTTTTCTGCCATTCTCTCTCAACAAAAAAGAAAGAAAAAAGGTTAGCGTAAATGTCACTGCTAAATGTTGTACAGCACAAATCTGGTTCTTTTCTAATACCATAGGCTGGGTCTAGAAGCTAAAAAAGAAGAAAATCTTGCGGATTGGTTCTCTCAGGTAAGTACACATGAGTTTGAATTAAAGAATTATTTAATTCTTATATAAATCAAAATCTATTTTCATTTTATATCTTAACTTGTATTCTGGCTTGGGGTTTTTTTGGGTGGGTTGTCGGGTTTTTTCAACACAAAGAACTTGCTCTTTTTATTTCTTACATTGCTATCATGGTCTTTAATAGAAGTATCTGGATTGAAGAGCTGAATAAATTAAGGAAGCTGTAAGAAGGATGAGCATCAACCATTTCACGCTCCCCCTGCATCCGTCCATATATATATATATATATATGATTTTCTTAATTCATGTATGAATTCCCCTTTCATTAAAAGTGTGGAACTTCAGTGAAGTGATAGGAATTTCACAGACTTGGGAGTTTTATTTCACCTCAAGATGATGTATAAGGAAAGTTAGCATCTGTTGATAGGGAATGAGGTTGCTGGCTTCTGAGGTTCAGAACAACCAGAGTAGAGATGATTAGATTAGCCTACTTATGAAAGACTGTGAAGAGGTATCAGTGGCGTACACTGCCTCTTGCTAGTATAATTTTTGCATATGACCTAAGGAATAAAAATCTTTTCTGACATGAGCTAGAGATATTTCTTACAAAAGTGCAATTTTTTTGGTTCCTGGAACCAAAGCTACTGTCTCTTACTTGGATTCATGAAATTCAGTTTTAGTTAAGTGTTTACGTTATTGAGGTCTATCATTAAACTTAATGTTCCTGCTTAACTTTCTCTAACTGTAGGTAACAAAAGTGATCTCAAAGCATACCTTTGCTAACTTTTCGAGCACAAAGATTTTTAAATAGGAGACTTTTCTTGAATTGCATTGCATACACTTGAATTACTGAATGTTCTGTATGTATGAAGTTGAAACTTCAGTATCTAAATAATCTTTTGAAAGGTGATCACAAAATCCGAGATGATTGAATACTATGATGTGAGTGGCTGTTATGTTCTTCGTCCTTGGGCTTATGCTATTTGGGAAGCTATCAAGACCTTCTTCGATGCAGAGATCAAGAAACTTGGAGTGGAAAACTGTTACTTCCCGATGTTTGTGTCCCAGGCTGCCCTAGAGAAAGAGAAGACTCATATTGCTGACTTTGCTCCTGAGGTACACTTCAAAACATTATTTTAATCTGAGTACAGAAAAACCCAACCACTTAGTCTGCAGCTGACTATGAAAGGAAGGATTTTTTTCAAACTTGTTTTGTTTGATTTTTTTTTTTTTTAAACACCCCCCCCCCCCCCTTTTTTTTTTTTTTCCTTCCTTTAGGTTGCTTGGGTCACAAGATCTGGGAAAACAGATCTGGCTGAACCGATTGCTGTACGTCCCACAAGTGAAACAGGTAGACGTCTTTTCATGCAGTTTGGTTGTAAAGAAAACAGTTACAGGTATAGTGTAGCTGACAGACAAACATCCCTTTAGAAAAGTGGAAGTTCATTTTTTAGAATGAAAATTATTAAAATTTCCTAAATTTGCTGCTGCTTATAGCAAATGTCACAACATTATACATTCCCTTAAATGGACTTTACTAGGAAACGTCCACTCGAGGAATTTTTCCATTAGTGTCCTGAAGGGTGACTTGTTTTGACTGAAAAACACGTTTGGTTGTTTGTTTTATATTGTTTATGAGAAAATTTCTTCATCTCATAATTTGCTTCAGTTTTGCATATACTTAGACTATAGCTGGGAGACTAGCTTTTACTAAAATTTCCTTTGAGTAATTTAAACAACCGTTTTAATGCCTAAGGCTGGATGAGTTTTCAACTGAAACAAGTATGGCATAGCATTGTGAAATCTCTAGGTCAGTGAGTTTTTATTTGTGAACCTAGATGTTTTTACATACTCTAAGCCAGTGACTCAAACATAGTATCATTAGATACTAAGCTTTGGATTGTACTTTGACCAGCAGTGAGCAAGCTGTTTTGCAGAGACACAGGACGAAGTGAAAGTACTCCTTTTAGTGAAAATAGTTAAGACAAAAAAATGTGTCTAAAAGCGAATTAAACGTAGAAGCATGGTTCTCACAGCAGAGAATGTTAAGCTTATATGTAGCAAAAAGAAAAGTTTGGTGTAAACTGGCTGTATTGTGCAGAGACCCAAAGCTGCTTTCTCTTTACAGTCATGTATCCTGCCTATGCAAAGTGGGTGCAGTCACACAGGGATCTTCCTATCAAGCTCAATCAGTGGTGCAATGTTGTGGTATGTCTATACACACTTGCTGAGTAACTGTTGTATCGTAAGTGCAGTGCAGGACAGTTATTCTATGTGGACATGGCCTGATGAAACTGATCACAGCACATATTTTGTGGCAAAAGTATGAATGTGGTTTGTGTGATTTGTTTTTCTCGCTGTTTTTAGGAAAACAGACTTTATCAATGTATATTGTTGATTATATTGTTTAAGCAGAAAACTGTGGATAGCTGACTTTTTATTCAGGATTTTCTAATATTTATAAACATAATTTTTAACAATAATTTGACACTTTAGTGTTAATCATGATGTTAAATTTTTTTATTTCCCCCCTTCCAGCGTTGGGAGTTCAAACATCCCCAACCTTTCCTTCGCACTCGTGAGTTCCTTTGGCAAGAGGGTCACACAGCATTTGCAACATATGAAGAAGCAGCAGAGGAGGTAAAAAGCAAATGCACTGGTGCTTTTGCTTTCAGAAAGTTGCCTTACTCCATAGCAACACAAACAAATCATTTTACCAGGACCTGGTAGAAATCTATCTCCTTTTCTTTGGTAGCCCTCATGAAAAATGCCAAGTGTACTAGAACCCATTTTTTTTCTCAGATGTGTAATCCATGTCTGAGGCTTTCGTTGCTTCAAACAATATGAGGAGCTTGAAGAGTGTGATATATGAAGCATGCCTTCCTTAAAAATTATTTTCCTTAAAAATCTAAACAATGTGTTCACGTGTTAACTGCTAGAAATTCTAACACTTCCTTTGCCCCAAAAGACAGATGTTTTATTGAGCATCTTTATTTACGTAGCAGATGTCCAGATTTTTAGGTGGAAACTAGTAGTCAATGTAACCACTGGGCTGGCATTTCTGCAGTGATGACTCTTGTTTTCTGTCATGGTTTATAGTTGTTGCTATTTGATTCATAGAAAAAAACAACCAGGTTTAAAGCAATTGAAGAAATCTACTTTTTAATCACAATGTCGAGAAAGTGTTAAATTTTTAAGATTTGAGACTCTGGCATATAAAAATATTTCATGATTTAGCAATTACTGAGTAACAGTATGTTCATTGTAGGTGATGCAAATACTTGATCTGTATGCTCAAGTGTATGAAGATCTCCTAGCAATACCTGTTGTGAAAGGACGGAAGACAGAGAAGGAGAAATTTGCTGGGGGTGATTATACAACCACTGTAGAGGCATTTATATCTGCCAGTGGAAGAGCTATCCAGGTATTTATCTATTAGAAGAATATTTTTTTCAGTAAATACAGTAAGATGAAACCCTTATACTGATGCTTGATAGACTTAACTTTCCATTGAGTAGAATTTTCTGTGTGCAACTTTTTCAGGGAGCAACGTCACATCATCTAGGGCAGAATTTCTCAAAGATGTTTGAAATTGTATTTGAAGATCCCAAGAAACCAGGAGAAAAACAGTTTGCTTATCAGAATTCCTGGGGCCTTACAACTCGAACTATTGGTGTAATGACAATGATTCATGGAGATAACATGGGATTGGTGCTCCCACCTCGAGTAGCCTGTGTTCAGGTGTGTAAAAATGCCTTAAATTACCACTTTGTTTCCTCTCCTATCTTGGAATTCATGAGCATTTCATACTGCGCACCTGGAAGACTTCTCATAGGATAGGAGCTGTCTGATTACAGAGCATGCTGTATACAGTTGATACACATCATTAGAGTACTTGTGGTGGACAAGCTCCTTTTAATAATCCATCTGTTTAAAATAATTTTGTCTGTATAATTTGGATGAAAAGGGAAAGGTACCCTTTACTTGGAGAATTTGAAAGAAATTACTGGGATATAGGGCCACAGTATTGTTTTAAGTTGGTTTTTTTTTTAATAGCTAGGAGCTAATCTTCTTATAATGTAAAGTACATGTCACGTTATATTGCAGGTTGTAATTATTCCCTGTGGTATCACAAATTCCCTTTCTGAAGAGGACAAAGAGGCTTTATTGAAGAAATGTAATGAATATCGTAATAGGCTGCTTAGTGTTAATATCCGTGTACGGGCTGATTTGAGAGACAACTATTCACCTGGTTGGAAGTTCAACCACTGGGAACTTAAGGTACGTTTCTTTCCAGGAGGTGTTTTGAAGCTTTTATGCACGATATGTATGAGGCATCTTATGTGTGCCTTGTATTCTGAAGGCAAACATTTTCTCTAAATGAAGAATTGCTGTCTGATAATCAGTGATCACTTTCATTTACAAATGAAGATAGATGTTTTCTGAGACTTGCTCTATTTGCTAGGATTTGCATGTCATTAGTGATTTTGAACTTCCAAGTCTCTAATTAACTAGAAAATTAAATTAATAGTACAAATTACTTGCATGCTTTAAAATTTGTACTAATACTTTAGTGTCTCCAGGGTCACAACAGTCGCTTCTTTGCACACAGTGGAACAGAAAAGATAAATCTGCACAGCATCAATGAAGAAAGGAGCAATTTTTTTTTGTTGTTTCAAAATTACCATGTTCCCCTCATTAAGTAGTTGAGAGGAACAGTTCTGCTTCATCAATTATAAGAGTTTTTTGTAAAACAAAAATAATGAACGGAATGAAACAATGGTAATTAGAAATTGAATAATGTACTGAGCGATGTTGTGGGATCATATTTTTGTTCTGAATTTGAAATTAGTTTCGATATTTTAATCTTCAGTGTAAGATGATAGAAGCTCCCTGAGTTGTTGAAAGTTCCCATTGTGTCTAAGTTCTCTTACCTTTGTGTAACCCTCTGGTTTTTTTTGTTTTTTTGTTTTTTTGTTTTTTTTTAAATGGAGCTCTAATGCCATGAATCCATGTTGGGAGACCTTTTAAATAAAATTAGTTTATCAAGGAGGCACAGCATGGGGCAAACTTGATGTTTTCTGTAAAACCTACTAATGTGTCCAGCACAACACATAAACTGCATCTTCAGGCTAAATGCAGGCAAACTGCACTCATTTTATTGAGTACTGATAAGGAATTTCATAGGTAAAAAATACAAGGGTACCAACATAAGAAGTACAAGAATGCACTGGAAAGTATTTTGCCTTATGTACTTTTCAGCTTAGCAGATTTCTGATGTTACCTCCAAAAAGAGCGAAGTCATTGGTACTTGTTTTATAATGTCTGGTATTAGTTCCATTGCTCTTTCTTAGGAAGTCTTCCAACGTGACCATTAGGCATCCTTCTTTCGCTGGAAAGTAATATTACAATTAGAAATACTAGATACTTTCCGCTGAGTTTTAATTATGAAGACAGCTCTTTTGTATGCCATAAACCAACAAAATGCATTCATACTTACTCTCTTCATTCCCTGTGAAAGAATATGTGCAGCTTGGGACACGTATTAGTGGGATATAGAGAAAATGAGACTCGGTAGACTCTTACTTGACTAGTAAAATGGAAACTATAGTCTGATGGTATATTGGAGATGAGAAATTACATGGTTCTTACCACCAAAGTTTATTAAGCATAAAAAAGCTTTACATAAATAAAGCAACTCTGTATTCAAATATTCTCTGTAATTAATGTCGATATTAGGGCTATATTTAACAGAACTTTTGCTATTTGCTGTTCATGCAGTTGAAAGTGTTCTGTGAAAATAGAATTAAAAGGTATTATTGGATGAACTAGAATATTAAAACAACTATAGAAGTCTTAATCATTCAGACTTTAAAAATCTGATTTGCACTCTCTGGTCTTAGTGTAGTTACAATTGTGCTTAACTGTCTTAATATTACTTGTATGTTAGGAGAGATCCAGTCTCCAAGCTAGCATAGCAAGGTATAATGCACAAGTGAAGAGAGTGAGGATGGGAAAAACAGAAATGCATAAAAGCAGGGGAATATATGCTGAGTTTTTTCCAAAGAAACTTACATGTGTAAAGTGATAGTGATTCCATATTAAGACTGGGCTTTAGAACAAAAAAAAAAAAAAAAAAGAAAGAGAGAGAGAGAGAGAAAATTAACTCAGAATTCTGAGAATGACTTACTCATTATAACTTCTAACTTTTTTTAATGAAGGGTGTTCCAGTGAGGGTTGAAGTGGGACCACGAGACATGAAGAGCCAACAGTTTGTAGCTGTTAGAAGAGACACAGGACAGAAGCAGACCTTTTCTGAACACGAAGCAGAAGATAGACTGAAGCAGATTTTGGAGGAGATCCATGCTAACCTTTACAACAGGTAAACTGAGAGATACAGTAAATAGCTGTGCTAATCACAGATGCACTTTACCCATCAGAGGAATTTCTCACGTTATTGGTTCATCTGTGCAGAAAGACAGGTTAGGCCCATCTATCTGTTTGTGACACTTCATTTTTCTGTCTCTGAAACTTGTTCACATACAGTGACAGAAGTTTCCGATTGTGCTCATAAAACAGAATGTTAAAGGTTATGAACTTATTTTAAAAAATACTTGTGTGAATTTGTGTAAAGTATTGATAAACAAAGACACCATAAACAGTTCATGGGATAATAATACACAGGATTTGTTCCTGAAAGATGCTTTTGGTAGGGAATTTTGAAAGACACAAAGTTGTCCAAGAAACTCCATTAGTTGAAGTTCTCTGTTCAGAAGTGTGTTTTAAGACCCTATGTCCTATTGACTTTCATAGCATTGTTTTCTTATAAGCAATCAAAATCTTTTGTAACTGTTATTTGCAATTACTGCATATGTCAAATCCCTTGCATGTCATTGCAAATCGTTGTTTGTAAGGACACCGAGAAAGAACGTGGTGCTTATCCAGCACCATGGCAGATGAGTTTTCCTGCTTTCTTCTGTGGTGATCAAAGTTGCTTACAATCAGAATATTTTTACCTAGTTAAAAACCATTTTGCTATTTAGATTTAGGAACATAATTAGAAAAAAATCTGCATCTATAGTACTTATCTGTATGTGTTGAACTGACATACACAACAGTATGAATTAACATGGTGAAATGTGCAGCCACCTGAAGAGCACCCCATTGGCAATTAATCAAAATTTTATCTCTTTGAGGGCAGAAGTGGTAAAAAGACATAACCTGATTAGGAAGATTCGAATGAGTATGTAGCTTCTCCTCTTGTAACTTTTTTTTTTGACTGAATCTGAAAACTTAGTCCATTTGGCCAGTGAGGTTATGTGCATAGATCTGCCCTGACTGATTTTTTTTTTTTTCTTTCTTAGAGCTTCTGAGGACCTAAAAAGTCATATGGTGGTGGCCAATACTATGGAGGACTTTCAAAGAGAGCTTGATTCAGGAAAGGTAAGGAATTTACTTTGTTCTGTCCTGGTAAGTGCCTTCGCACACTTACCTTATAAAGAAGCAGGGCCTAGAAATTCCAAAGCTTCTATATAAATACTGTTGTGGTTTTCATGGAACTCTCCCCTTACAAGCAGATGAAGCCTCTTCTGTAGAGCTGCACAAAAATAAATTAGCTTTCCCAAAATTTGTGATACACGTTGCTTTCTTCTTTTGCTAAAATGCCATATTTACTAAATACAGTGTTTCAGGCTACCACCATTCAAAATGTAGTCCTATGCCAGAGGTGACAGGGTGTCTCGAAGTGACTTAACAGTGCTGCAGTTTGGTAGTTTGCCTTTTAAAGTGTAACATTTTTATCAGAAAGTCCTTTTAAGAGAGATTAATGTAAATGTTTTATTCAGATTAAGATAAACTTACTGTCATTATTCTACGGCAAACAGTGAAAAACACTTGTCAAATCTCGTAATAGGGTCCAAGCAAGAGTTTAAAGTACATGCTTGTTTACGTCAAAGAAATTTTGCCTTTATGACCTGAGTAGAAGCCATTGAGTTCATTGAGAATTACTGCAAGTCAGAAACCTCCTTGGGTTGATACTAAGAATAACCCATAATGTGGATGACTGAGTTCTACTGATCTAGACATCTGTGAAAAAGTAATGGCAAGTATTTGAACTTTAGATGAGAGATTAAGTCTTCAGCAGACAATTGAGATACTGCTTCTTTTTTAGAGATCCACTGACGGAAGTTCTTAATGCTGAAATTCTGTCACAAACATCAGCTTGTGAAATTGTTCATGTATTTAGATGAATGTGTTCAAGTAGTAGGATGCTCAGGATCAATTGTTAAGGCTGTGTATTTTGTAAAGAGAAGTTGGTGGTGGGAGGAGGGGCGTACTAATTAGATCTACTTTGAAAATTTCAAAATTTCTGAGGGAAAATGTGCAAGTGCGAAGCATTCGTAGCACTTTTGTTAACTTCAAAATTAGTTTTAAGTTATGCTTGACCTTCCGTCACACTCTTTGCTTGGACTTCTATTGCGCTTAAATTCAATTTATAACAAGATTGAAAGGAATAATTATGAACTTCAGAGGAGGGACTGATTTAGCGTGCTTAGGAAGTTGCAGATCCTGAGGTTTTTACACGTTCTGTGCATAGGTGCTAGAATAGTGGTACTGCCTTATTTTCCTTGACAAAACTAAATACCAATGTGAAAGATTCTGTTTCCAAACAGCTTTGGGCTCTTCCTACTGACTGCAAAGTATCACTTCCTTGGTGCAAGTGTCTCTAAAACATCTGAGGAATCTGGTGGTAGACTTAAAAAAAAACCCACAAAAAAATTCAGTCTTTGTTTAACAAATAATTGTGCTCTGCGTACATATTCAACTAATACTACTGCTCTCTTGCATTGTGATTTCAAGATGTGCCATCATGCATCTTTCATTTCTGGATTCAACAAGCGAGAGCAAGAAACTATGCTTGACTGTCTTCAGGACAAAGAAACAGTTGAGGAAGACATAAGCTCTTAAAAGATACAGTAAACTTGTATGTAAAAATGAACTGAAATGGAGAGTCAAGCTCATTCCAAGAGCAGGAATGGAATGTGAAGCTAATTCTGTATTTGTACATGCACATAAATTATTATCCTTTAATTTTGATGAAATACTATAGAACCCCCTTCCTTCTCCTTCTGCAGCGGTTCCAAATGGTACCCTCTGCCTATGGAGAGGGTAGCTTCCCTGGTCTTCAATGTCCAACACTCACTTAAGATCTTAAGATTTAGGAATCTTCCAGAGACAAGGATGAAATTTTTTTTTTTTTTTTTTTTTTAAGATATATGCCTGATTTCTTTTTGTTTTTTTTTTTTCTTCCTCCCCACCCCAACCTTCCCTCTTCAGATTGTACAAATCCCTTTTTGTGGGGAAATTGAGTGCGAGGATTGGATCAAGAAGACCACTGCCAGGTAAAATACAACAAAACTGGAGGGTATTTACCAAGATCAAAATAAAAATGTTTTGAATATAAAACACGAATTTAAGATGCCTCCAGGTATGACACTGATGTACAATCCTCATCCTTGACTCTTGCTGTCCCGCATGATTCAATATGTTTACTCCCTTACTTCTGAAACTTTTAGACTAATTTGTGTGCTTTTGAGATTTTATCTGTAATACACTTTATTGCACCTTTATTTTTAAATTATATATTTATTTATGGATATGCTTTTATTTCAGGGATCAAGATCTTGAGCCTGGCGCCCCCTCTATGGGAGCAAAAAGCCTCTGCATACCTTTCCAGCCTCTCTGTGAACTACAGTGTGGGGCAAGATGCGTCTGCGGCAAAAACCCTGCCAAGTTTTACACCCTATTTGGTCGTAGTTACTAAATTACTAGCGAAAGCACCTTCTCCTTTATCTGTGAATTGAACTTTTTTTAATAAGACTGAAATAGCCCCAAACTTAATCAGTTTTGCGACTTTTTAAATGATTGAAAAAACAAAGCCATAAAACATAAACCACCCCCCCTCCCCAGTTGTCAATCTTAGGCTAGCAGTAATTCACAGACTTTTCTGTAAACATGTCTAATAATAAACATGTATTGTGAGCTGTAATGTGCTTTGATTGTCTTTTTTTGGTGTTGCTCAATGAGGAGGATAGTTATTCTTTGCTCATGTCTTTTTTCCATTTTGGTGCGTGTATTTTCTTGCACACTGAGACAATGCCTGAAAGATCGGTGAGAATGTCATAAACACTCTACAGTATGGTTTAGTGTGCCAGCATAAACTTTATAGATAAAACATCTGCTTTTAATTCCACCTTCAAATTTTTCAATTTTCAGTACTGACTTGCTGCTAACTTGCAGTTAAGGTAAATGCTGTCCTTTTTGAAAACTCCTTCTGGAGCCAGGTGTTTCAAGGAATATTTTCACCCCATTGTAAAACAAGTTTGAAAGGCTGTCACTGATTAAATGCCACATTGTTAGCAAGATGCAGGTGAATGCCATTTCTTGCAGGTATTTTGTAAAGCCCTGTTTCTCTTATCTTATAAACTGGCATTTTATAGCTGTCTGTCAGTGATACTGCAATGAGTAATGCAAAGGCCATCTGAAGACAGGTATTTTCAGTGCTAAAGATTTTAGGCTGTGGTTATATCTGTATGTTCCATAAAACCATTTTGCTTTTTCTTCACTTACTCTGTTGCTTTAGCAGAGAAGGCTGGATGTTGCAGTGTTCCACTCTGAGCATAGGATTGATTTAAAATAATATGAGATAATCCTGGCACAAACTAACTTGGATGATACATGTTTAATTTGTTCCTTGTTTCTCCTGTATGTTTGAAGGCTGTCTACGTAAACCCCTGTCCCTGAAAAGAATTTAGTGAAAACTTGGCAATTAATAAGTTGGACCAGTAAGATCATCCCCAAACTCTTCCTGGGACAATACTACATGGCTGCCTGTTTCCAAACCCCTATTTTTATCTAACATCAATAGTCCAAAAGTCTTAAGCATACCAGGAGACTTACAGTACTATTCCCAGACCTTCACATTTCTCTGCTTTTCAAAAGCATGTGTGGCCCAAATTCCTGTGGCCAGCCTTCCTAGTCAAAATCTTGAATTTTAAATTGAACCAGTGGCCTGTCCAGTTTAGGATCATGCACCTTGTGATAGTATTCTAGTTTTTTAGAGAAAAGTGTAAAAGTGATTAAATATTTCAGATCAGCTTGCTCAGAATGCTTGAGCACTTGGAAATTCTCTGTAATATTCCTTCGATGATGATCAGTGCTGAAGGGTTTGCTGCAGTTGCATCTTAAAATCATCTATCTTGCATTCATTTCTCTAGATCTTTTCTCACTATAAAGACTAAGTCTTGGGGGTAGTAATGAGCAAAGGATTTTGGGAATGGCATGTCAGTTGCATGCACTCATCTTTCGTTTTCAGTTGACATACCAGAAGAGTGACCCTAAGGTCTTTCTCTCCTGGTATGCTGTCTCTAACCCTGACTGGAGTTATACTTTGAGAAAGAACTAAGTAGTAAGACCAGAGGGATGTTTTCCCAGGCTCAAATGATGGGTAACTAAGACTGGTCTTCAGAGGTCCATGCTGGAGGAAGGGGAGCAGCAGTAACCAGCAGCTTCCATCTCCTCAGGCATAAGAGACAGGAGCGCACCAAGATTTTTTTTGGCAGAGCAAAACAGCTTATTAAGAATAGATGAGCATTCAGCTCCTGTTGAAACACTCTACAACGCCTGTATTTTAAAAATGAGATGTGGAAGATATTAATAGCACAGCGCAGAACAAAGGAAAGGCAAAACTAAATGCAGTCTCCAACACTGCTGCAACTGTGTCAGATTGAACGAGCAGCCAACTTTCAGCCAGTTGACTCAAATTCATGAGTAAACATGTTGACAACACTGTTCTTAGAAATGAGTTGCTCTCAACCTACAAATGAGTTGGTTTGAAGCCAGAGGTTTCACGGAAACCCAGCCCTTTTATTTTGTTTGTTTGTTGTTTTTTTTTTTAAATTCAGTTCCCCAGCATATTTCTTCCTGATGATAGTAGGGCTTGAAGTGTATGGAATGTGGATGACTCACCTGTGGATCTCTCTGTGGTGATCTTCCTGTCTGGAAGAGACACATCCATCTTGAGTATCCTTCCACCAGAAGCATAATCTGAGCTACTTGTAAAGCACAGAAACATCCATACTCTTAATTATACCAGTATAAAAAATCTTTCAGAATCTTAATAAATTGTGTCTCTTGGAAAGTAAGTATATGAATCAGAGTAACACACTACAGTTGATTAAATGATACTGCTTTGTGTTTATACTAGACTTGCAAAGCTCTTAGTGTTCTTTAGTTCTTATAGTTGTATACTGGTAAATCTGGGTTAAACAGCATAGTAAGGTGGGATGTGGAACTGCCTTAACATGTGGCGTTGCTCCTTATTGGAAAAATGGAGCACACTAACATTTTAGCTCTGCTCCAAAGGGAATACTTCATCTAGCTCAGTTGCATGTGTTGGTAATTGAAACCTTGTGTAAGGCAGGACTTCTGGGAGCTCTGAAGTTTGACCTTGGTCTGTTCCCATTGAAAGGAGAGTAACTCTTGGAAAAAATTCTCACTTTTCATGCTCTTGTAATTCAGATAATAAAATAATTAAGTAATTGAACATTACTTTAATACAAGAAGGAAGAAAATACCGTTCAACTAGCTGGAATAGAAGTAGTAACGCAGGTGGGAGAGAATGAGGAGGAAGAAGAGCAAGTATCAGTTTTAATGTTGTAATTAGTTCTGCTTATTCACCCTACCAAGGTTCTTAAAAGGGAGGAGGATGAATCTCAGGAGCTGCAGTGTGTAGGTAAACGAATGACCAAATGTTAAAAATTACATCTGTTGGCAGGCAAGGCTTCTAACAAACTGGACTTCGAACATAAATATTTTGGCTGTTGAAACCTTGTGAGCAAAAAAATAAACAAAAATTGGGGGTGTGTGTTTGCATTTTTGACCTAAAGTTAATTCACCTTGGGAAGTCTAAGGCTAGCAGGGACAGTTGGTCAGCTCGGGTTATCAGTATTACTATCTTATCACTCTATGGCTGTACTGCATGTAATTTCCTTCCGTTTTATCTTGTGACTAACCGTGTGTATGTATGTACACAGATGGGCATTTCAAACAAAAACTAGATCATAAACTTTTCAAGGAAGGCACCTGGTCTGATCATCCATATCGCCTAGTGTGCTATTAGTAGCCACATTTCCTTCACTGGGCTTTCTGAGTGTGCACAAACTCCTATGCGTGCACTCAAGACCTCAACACGTACTACAATGAGTGACCCCCCCCCAAAAAAAAAAAAAAGTTACTGCTTCAGGTTCTTACTCTGTTCTGGAAATGGCACCAAGTACAAGCTAGGACTTCTGCAGCTCTTCTTTGCCCCATAACTTCTGGTTGCGCTTTCCCCGAATTTGACTCTTCCTTGCAACTGTATGAGGATGACTTTGGGATTTTGAGATAGACGGGGTTTTCTAAATGGGAAATAAATGATGCTCTTTGGGTTTATTGTTAAAGCTCAGCTTCCGTGTCTACTGGTTGCATATTTAGAAGACGGTCTCCAACTTTGCTCCATATCCATGGGCAACTTTAAAACGTGCCAAACATACAAGCAGTTGAGAACTCCAGGTTGCTAAAATGGAAGATCAATTGTCTTTGAAACTTGCTCTATGGACAACATGTTCAACTACCCTCACAGGCAGTTCATGTTTACAGTGTTATTAAAAATAATGTCAACCCAACATGGATTTCAAACGTTTTCTTCCCCAGGCGTGTAGTATTTTCACACTACTAAAGTAACTGGCGACAGAAATAGCCAAAGCAGATGTCGGAGGAAGGTTTTATGCAAGAGAAATGCCTTCTCTAACTGCTTAAAATTCTGAGCCACCTTCTCACACTCTCCTGTCTGGGCCTTACTCAGATTTTGGGAGAGTGCCATTGGATAGAGTGGGAAGTGCTGGTGTCCCTGGTAGTCTCCCTTGGTTTATTTTTGGTTTTGTAGAAGAAAAGAAAGAAGAAAAAAAAAAAAGAAAAAAGAAAAAAAGCCTCCTGAGGGTGGAACCCCTACAGGACTGGAGCCTTAGGCTGCCTTCACGTGACGCATCCTGCTAAACTGCCCTTTAAACTGATTTATTGCTTTACTGCTTCCAATAAAAGCGGCTCCCGCATGTGCGCAGCACTGGCAGGTGAAGGGCAGAATCGCAGGTAGCAAGTTGCTCCTCGCACAGGTCTCTCTTGCAGAACCTCAGAGTAAGGGAAAAGGAGCAAGAGAAATGGGACGCTACTCGGGCAGGAGCAGCAGGCTCATCGTCATGTGCGTGGTGAGCCTTGTGCTTTTTGTGGTTGAGATCTCAATAGCCTACGTTGGCAATTCTCTTTCCTTAGCTTCGGATGCCTTTGCTGTTCTCTCTCACTTGATCTCCATGATCGTCGGTTTGTTTGGTGTTAGGTTTAGTCGCATCAGGTGGCACAAGGCTAACACTTTCGGCTTTGGCCGGGCAGATGTGCTGGGAGCTTTTGGCAACTCTGTTTTTGCCACTGCTTTGATGTTTAGCATCTTTGTGGAGGCAATCAAGAGGTTTATCAATCCTCAGAAGACTGAGAGAGCACTGCTCGTCCTCATTGTTGGGATTGCAGGTCTATTCTTCAATGTATTCAACTATGTTATCTTCATGGACTGCTGTTATTGTCGTGCACCCCAAGAAGACACCGAAACAGGTAAATAACCTCATGCGGTTGCTCAACGTTCCCAGCCCTCTACGCTTCTGCTAAATGACTTTTCTAGAGACTGTTTACTGCTTCTCTGAGATGGGCGAGTAAAACGTTGGCGTTTTCTTCATTCTTTTGTTGGCACGGGTAATGGATTTTATGTCTGAACCCAGGCATGTTTCTTGATTATTCTGCAAGGCAGCTATCGCCACATGTGTTCCTCACTAAATAATGTTTAAGCAGTGTTTGCGTTAACTTTCTAAAGAGTACAGTGATCTACAAGAGAATTTTTCTCCCTAATCCACTGGCTGGCCAAACACAGGACAAGGTGTGCTACCACCCTAAGGAGAAGCTTATTAGGAAATCCCTCATCCTGAAATACCAGTCGTCCACAATCAGTAATTCTGATGTAATTGTTAGTAATTCTTTAGTAATTCTGCTGTAATTTTTGTCTAGGACATGGTTATCTTTTGAGAAGTGCTCACAGTTGGTAGGAGACAAAAGCATAGGTAAGGGCAAAAGGAGAGTCTCGGGCAGAAGACAACTGTTTTGAGAGCATTTGAACGCCGATGGAAAACCTGTGAATACAGAGCTGAAGTATTCTTTGTTGATGTTTGTTAACTGGGCTTTAGAGAGCAGCAGGGGAGAAACAGCGATACTCTGCTACATAAATCTTTTGCAGGAGGTTCTGTTGATTGCACAGAGGTGTAGCTTTTTGGTTTATTTTTCTTAGCGTAGGACTTTCAAATTTCTACTTTTGGGAGGAGGGATGGGGACTGCTTTTTATTCCTGCAGAAAATACTTCACTTTATTTGACATAAGAGACACATGCACATTCTCTCTCTTTCTCTGCACGTATATATATACACACATACAAATATATGTCTTAAAAAATAGAAATACTTCGGTTGGGTTAGGAACCAGACATTTGCAAAGCATTAACTGGACATCTGTGGGGCGGGGGGAGGTAAAGCTGAGCGAACCCTTCTAATAAAGCAGCTGCTGTTACGTACCGTTCTAGGTGGGGGAAGGTAAGTCTTCTATTTGACTTCCAGGCTGGACAGGGCTTTGGAGCTAGAAATGAAAAGTTTGTTAGTTTGCGTTTCAGTGTTTAATGTGTTTTCTGTAGGACTTAAAGTGGACAATATTTCTGTTAATTATTAAAGATACCTCCAGACAATATGGAAGCTTTAACACTCGAACCAGATGCACAATTTATTTTGTCTGCCTGTTTATTTAGATCCCAACTATTTAAAATTTGAGCTGCTCTTAGACAAAAGTTATGGTGATATGTAATTAGCAGGGGGATTTAATGGGCTTTTATTTTAGGAACTGTCAGCAATTCCTCACAAAGGCTTAGTCTCTGTTTGTGACGGCTTCTTGGAAGAACGATGGTTGCATCCTAGCAGAAAATGGTGCCTCTGGATGAAGTCAGGGAGAAGGAACACATCAGCACTTAAAATAAAAGGCAGAGAGGGTCAGGCGATTGGGGAATTAACTGAAATTAATGGCAGCTACGTAGGTAAATCCACCACTAGTTGGTGCAACTTACCTTGTCGTGGTGTGGTGGCTTGCGTGCCTTGTCGGGCCAGACTAAAATGTTGCACCCTGGCCCTCCAGGTTGGGGGTTTTGTTTTGGGCTAACAACCCAATCATGTAAAAAAATCTGTTACAGAAATTGCAACAACACTATCCCACCGGGTTCGGTGGCATAGTGTTGTTGCAGCCCTATGCTCCTCGAGGAGTAACAAGGACCAAACAAAAAAACACACGTAGGTAAATGGTATTTTCACTGAATTTCCAGGATCCTGCTCCTAGCAACGCAGCCATCCCTCTCCCTCTCTCCCTCTGATAGACTTCTTTCCAAATGCGTGGCAGCTCCCCTTGGCTTTCAGTTGCATGTCCAGAGGATGGGGCCAGACTCTTTTCAGTGGTGCCCAGCGACAGGACAAGGGCAATGGGCACAAACTGGAACACTGGAAGATCCATCTGAAAATGAGGAAAAACCACTTCACTGCCAGGGTGACCGAGCACTGGGACAGGCTGCCCAGAGAGCTTGTGGAGTCTCCTTCTCTGGAGATACTAAAACCTGCCTGGACATGATCCTGTGCAACCTGCTCTGGGTGATCCTGCTCTAGCAGGGGGGTTGGACTGGATGATCTCCAGCGGTCCCTGCCAACCCCTACTGTTCTGTGATTCTGTGAATCTGTGAATTTCAGTTGCACAAGCCAGGGACGAATTTTGCACCATCCCATAAACACTGTGTAGGTTTGTCGGTGGTTTTGCCTCTCTATTTCTGGTACGGTGAATCTTCTGTGCTTACGGTAATGCCTACAGGCAAGACAATGCCATTTTCTAGCGTAGAGGGAATGCTCCTTTCTTCTGGACTTGAATTTATAATCCCCACTTAGGTAAAATGTCACATTTATTTCCTCTAATTCTCTCTATATTCAACTTGAGTGGTATTTTTATTGCATTTCTTTTAAAAGAAATGTTCTTTTAAAAGAAATGTTATTCCCCAAACAGTTGTAGTCTGAAAAGGATACTGATATGCTTTATGTATATTTCATGTCTACATTAAAAAACATGAAAAAAGAGGGATTCCATCTCTCTCTCTTGTCATCCCGTGTATGAGGAAAAGATACTCTTTCCTGGAAATGGAAGTCAAGGCAAACTTTCTAGTGCATCAGCAGAGCTTCAGGTAGATGAACACGGTCTCTGAATCCTGCTGGTGCAATCCAGCTGTCCTCGGTGACACCCGAGCAGTCTCCTGACATCAGTGACGGTTCGCTGGAGGGTAGAGGTTTGTAGAGTAGCCCTCTGTCTCTCAGGCTTTTCTGCAAAGTGGGACAGCTGCCTTCAAATCTCTGTTCCCCAAGTAGGGAATAGATTTAAACAGCGCTCTCCTCTCTTGTATGTGATGGTTTGCATCGCTTTTAAAAATACAAAGCAAAAAAAAGCGGTTCAGTCATCCAGTGCTGTATTGTGGGTGCTGAGGGCACTGGGAATGCCTAAATCCACTGAAGCAAATTCTTTCACCTGTATTAGTGCCACAACTAATTGCAACAGCCAGCAGTTCATCTCATTCCTCTGTTGCATGGCCTACTACCAGGGGTGGAAAAATTAGCTGGTGGGTTTCCTGGGTGCTGCTGACAGCAGGGGTAGAGCGAGCCATGCCTACAGCCAGTACTGCTAGCCAGGTCTGAGATCCGGTGGACGCAGAGGGTGGTGTTTGCAGGTGCCAGCCCAGCTCTCCATCCTTTTCCCATGTTCTTCTGTACTCCTCACTTAGCTTATTGCAACACCCATGCCTCAGGTTCTCAATACAAATATTCCTGTTGAGCAAATATAAATGTGTTTTTCCAAGTTACCATCCCTGCTTACCCAGGCAGACCCAATTTCCCTCCTCCGCCCATTGGCTCCTACCCTTTTGCTCGGTGTCCGACTCCCTAAGTCTTCATCTACCACCTCCCCCCTTTGCCTCTCTAGTTCATTCAAATTCCCATCTTGTCCCCTCCGCCAGCTGTAAGCACCCGTCTCTTCCCACCGGGTTGAATGAAGGTCTCTCTGGTCTCTAGGTCCGTCTTTGCACTCGATTCAGACAGCGTAGTTCTCCGTACTGCGTTAGGACTAAGAGGAGAGGTCGGGAAGAGTACGGGGAGGACGTGCCCCTGTTCTTTCTTTTGATGCTGGCCCAGTGAAGCTACTACAGGTATAAAATATTTCTACACTCTCTAAAGGAACTGCTGAGTAGAGGTACTTGGGCCAGCTGGGCCATCCACAGCAACGCGGAGGGCAGATTCGGTATTACTTTGACTTAAAATCCAGGAAATACTTGTTAAAACACAGAAGGATTAAAGCTTCCCTAAGCAACTTTTGCCAGAAGTTAACATTCACAAAACGCTTTTCTTGCTGTTGCTCTTGGAAATGACGGAGCAGCTTTAGCCAGAGTTTTCTGACAATTTTGAGGTCTTGTATCTCACGCAGGAAGTCTTGGCACACAAATGAAGAATATGGCAAAGTAATAAGCAGCTGAAAAAAAAAAAATCAGGCTCTTATAATAAATACCAGACAACTTTAATACTGGCCATACCCTTTATAGTCAGTCAGAAAATGCAGAAGCCTGTTTTACTGTGCTGTACAGAGATCAGCCTGCTCCGGTGTGCAGTTCAGTGTAGTTGTCTCTTCTACTCGTTTATATACAGTTTCAAATGGTTGGAGGGGGCACAGTTTGAAAAGCACCACATTAGTCTGCTGATAGTACTTCTCTGATGTTTGTCTTGAGAAACTGAATAAAGATTTAACATGGATAAAACATTTGCCCTGTCGTCTTTGTGATCTGGATGGGGAGGCGGCGGGGGGGAAGCAGGAAGAAGATGCCACCAAGTCCAACCGTGTTATACCGAGCCACCCATAAAATGGCCAGGGCTGGGAGAAACAGCCCTAACCTCATGAGAGACCTCATGGTCTTCACATAGTTCACAACTCATTAAATAAAACACGGTCTGTGTTAGCAGCCAAGTGGCTTGCTTTTATATTATATTAGGTGCAACTTAGCAGGCGCGCGTATGAGCTTTTTACGTGATAACACTGGGGGGTCTTGATTCTCCTATCTCACCGTGCACCAGCAGCCTGCCTCCCAGGTAAGGGGTGGCATGTAAGCCAGCAGTCACATAAGTGGAAAACATACCTTCTTTCTCCTCCTGGACCTTATATGCAAAGCGAGTTTGTTTGGGAGGCGTAGCTCTTTTTCCAGGCTTTTGCGCGTAGGAGAGAGTTGGGGGTATGTGCGTGGGAATGAAGTGAGACGAGGAGAGAGAATCTCTCACCAGGTTTCTCTCTCCCATGTAGTGCCGGGAGGGTGCCACACTGTGCCAGCCCAAAGGTTTTGGGACCTTTCTAAGGAATGGGAGGGAAGCCTGCCTGTAACACCTGTAACAACAAACCTCTGGCTTACCGGGCTTTTCACACTTGAAAAGCCTGAAAGCTTTTCCCCCAGATCAGCATTACTACCTCTATTTTACCTCTCTTTTGAGTAGATCTTCACCAGGTTGATACTGCTTTTTCCCGAAAGCACCGACCCTCCAGTAAACGCTTCACCCACCCCCTGACTGCATTCATAGACTGAATGCGCAGCACAGGAGGTTACCCGCAGGCGGTTGCTTCATTCACACGGTACATCCTCATGGATTTAGGCTGCCTCTGTCGCGCACTGCGGCATCCAGCTCCTAAACGCTTGCCAGGTCTAAATGAAGGGACCTATGCTTTGGGCATTTAGTTCTGCAAGCCCCGGAGGTGTGAGTGTGTTAGCACGCAGGTAACCCAAGCCCACTCTAACCAAATATTTAGATTTTTCTGGCTTTGATTTGTACAGCATTACTGGAGGTAGTCCTCTCAAACAGAATAAAAAGGCCAAGGGAAACTCTCAAAGTAATTTTAAGCGTTTATCAGGTACCTAAGACTGAACACGTATATTTTCTGAAGGTCGTCTTTGGTTTAATAGCGTGCCAAACAATCCTCACCAAATTCTTCCAAAGCTTTTCTGAGCAGCTACTCTGAAGGTAACCAGATCTGTGTTAACTGGTATTAGCTGAAGTTCTAATCCAGAGTCCTTATGAAAGACAAGACAGACAGGAAGAGACTGAAAGTCTATTTAGCAACATGCTTCACTAAATTTTCTTCAGATTTTTTTTAAAATACTTCGTTCTCTTAAAAGAAATCTCAGAAGTTAATCTAAGGGAGAGACATTTTACTTTCTGCAATTGTTTTCAAGGAGAAAATTTTGCATCAAAACAAGTAAAAGCAAATGTTTCGGGGCTACTTTTCGGCCAAAATGGAAAGTGCGGAATGAAAATGTCAAGTCTGTAAGGAAAGCAAGCAAAGCATCCCTGAATGGTTTATGCAACAGCATAAAGGTAAGATCAAGTCTTCTGAACTTAGATTCCAACAATGCGAGTACCACTGAACTTTGGGTAACTGCATTCACTCTCAGCCTTGAACCAATTTCATAATAAAGGCATAGACGGACTGTCTCAGTGACATCACAGTATCTGTGGTGACCTGTAAGGAAATAAAGGGACTGCAAGATAACTGAGTTCAGTGTCATAAACAATTTCAATACAATGAGGGATTTTAAAGCTGACACGTTGTATATGTTCATTGCAATTGTTTTATTTGGATGACTATTCTGCAGAGAGTTTGCTACAGGCACAGGTTTGGTATCAGCTTCAGTCTAGAAATGTTGCTGGGGTAGCAAGTGAAGTTTTTGCAGTAGGACTCAATGTAATTTACAATGATGAAATCAGTGAGTGCCTTTTTCCTCTTCACGTTCTTTCCAACATGCTGCGCTACCTCCCGGTAGGAAAAGGTTATATGGGCGTATTTATATAACCATCTATGTATGTGAAACTTAACAGAATTAGTTTTTAAAAAGTGAATTATCAATTAGTTGAAATATTCAGGGAAGCACTTCTCCAGGTGCTACAGCAGATACCGAGTGGATATGTCTTAAAGTATGTAAAAGGTTTCTTTATGCTAGATATTAAGAACAGGGAATGATGGTTTGTAACTAACAAACTGAACAACTATCTTAAACCAGAAGAACATCTAACGAAAAGATGACATTTCAGGCTAGGAACTAAATAATCGCACAGGTTCATCATTTCAGATCGACCTACCAGCGTATTCAAGCCCTCTGTGGAAGGGCATGAAAATTCCATTCTCCATGGCTGGCCAGCCCATGGTCTCTCCCCAGGACAGTTTCAGGACTCTCATGAAGAGTCACAGCTGCAATTAAAATAACCAAGAATATTCACCTCTGTACTCTGCCACAGATGTTGATAAAACTTGCGCCCAGACTGCTGAACTCTTGCTGAAGGGCTAACTTTTAGGCTTCTGCTCCCTGGATTGAAGCAGAGCTAATGAACTGATTCCCCAGCCCTCCTGCCCTTCGGCGTATGCCAGGAAACCCTGGCCTCCTCTTTCAGGTATGGTTCTGAGCAGAATTACAGGGATATAAATAAAATGAGCAAACAGCTAGGAACAAGCCAACTGCAAACAGAACACTCTTGTACTAACTATCTTCCACAATGAGATCAGTTGATTGCTGTTTATTTTGCGATTCATTTTTTGGTCAAATTTATCTGTGGCAGAAGCTGACGACATTGTTTCCATTTAGGTTTGCTACGAATTTGGCCCCGCTTTCCTAATTTAAAGAAACAAGCTCCATGAGAGCCTTCAGGGCTGTCACCAGGTCCTGGTGGAATGAAGATGGTTTAGGCTCCTTACAAAAAGAGAAACACAAGCTTAAAGGTCCATTCTCACCCACCCTTTGGATTTCAGCCTCTTACAGCTAGGGATGCTGCCTTTAAATGTAATGTGTCTAGGGTCAGCCTCAGCTTTTTGGTGCAAATGTAATATTTTTCACCCCACAGTCTTAAGAGGCATGACTCCTTTACCACATACAGTGGTGTGCGGGCATTCTCTAGTTTCTTCCAGCTCATTCCTGAAACATCTTTTGTAAACAATTTTTATGATGGGTTAAAAAGTAATCTCTGCCAGGACTTCGATAAGCAGGATGAAGAGTGATCTGGCTTAATTATAGTGTTCAGAATTAGTTCTTTATTGTCAAGATTTTTTTTACTATCTGAACTCTATGGCACCACAAGGCTATGAGTGATCTTATTTTCATTCTTCATTCAGCAGTGGAAGAACATTACTGATGTTACTGCTCTTACTGTTGTCTAATATTTCACAGTAATACAGAGATAGCCTATTTTCAAAGGCTGATAATGGCTTCTCTGCAAGGAACAACTAAGTAGATTTTAATCTGTGACATCGAAAATTGATAACATAAGGAGGGTGTGACATGTCTGCAAACCCAAGAGTGGCATAGGGAAGGTCAGTAGTGGTTGACTGTTCTCTCCTCTAATACAAGAACTATATCAAATGAAACTAACTGGATCCAGGTTCAAAACAAAGGCAAAGTGATGATTCTTCACACCATGGGTAGAAGATGTGTGGAGCTTGTTGCCAAGCAATGTTGAATTCTACATCAGTGAGCGAAAGGCCGGACAAGTACATGGAAGAGAAATCCATTGACAGCTACTAAATAGAGAGATACCTTGCTCAGAAACTCGCTTGAGCTGACACTACTTGAAGGATGGAAGGGTATTCTGGGAAAGTATCATCTATACTTACCCTGCTCCTACTGCTACCTAAGCATCCCCTGATGGCCACAGGTGGGGATAGCCTCTTGGCTAGAGGGTCTGAATGCCAGGGACTGAGTGTTAAAAAACGGTGTGTGAAGAACCTTAAAAACTTGGCATACAGAAATCTTGAAGCTTACGGGAGTGCTTTGCGTCTTTGGGGTTCAGAAGGGAAATTGTCTCGTTTGTAAGAATTTTAACAATTCATAAGAATGCTACCAATTCCTGCTCCTGATTAGGATGAGGAAACTGCAATAACAGCTTTTTTAGCAGTATTGTACCTGAAACTAAAGCTGGCAAATAATTCAGAAATCTAAGGTGTTGGATGACCTTTTCTGAACCTCCCTAAGAGCGACTTGTTCAACTCAGCATATTTAGAAACAGAGAGTCTGGGAAAGGTGTGTTGATTGTTTTGTTTAATAGTACGTCGCTTGCTCAGGCAATCTCAGTCTTGGATGAGCAAGTGGAACTGTAACATTATATTGTTGAATGCCTGCAGTCAGTGTAAAGCACACAAGGACGCTAAGCACGCTGCAAAACAATCAGAAACACGGTTCCTTTCTAAAAGGATTTGAGATCAAACGTTCTGATACTGCAAATGGATCGGTGCAAGCAGAACGGTAGGGCCCATGCAGGGGGAAGAGCTGGAGTGAAAACCCTGGTAATGGGGTCAGTGCCTCCTACTTGCAGGAGGGACACTTTCTTTTGGACTATGTGGAAGATGATCAAGGTGCAAAAGAGCTATGGGGATAACACGCGCTTTGTTCTGAAGACTGAGCTAAATTAATTATTCTTGTTATTGAAAGTGAGGACTTACTGAGCAAGAATGATTAGTGTAGCTGCGTTCAGATGACAGTTTTAGGAGTCGTTTGCCTTAAAGTGATAGTGGTACCTGGATGAAGAGGGCCAGGGAGGCTTGTATGCACAGTGGGGTCAGCAAAAGCTTGGATCTCCAAGAGGCTTTCTGAGCAGCCGTAGCGTGAAGGGAAGGGCCCTTGTGTGGGTAAAGACCTGGTCAGAAGACGAGAAACAAAAAGCAGGAGAGAATGATCAGTTCCATAATAACGTTTGCTAAACGTTCAGAAGACAGAAGTGAGTCAAATGTGAGGCAGTACTGGGAAAGGAGGAAAGGAGAGAGTCAGGACCTTTGCTGTGCCCCTGCACGAATCTGTGGCTGACCTCTGCTTTGAAGACTGTGCAGGTTTGGTTTCCTCATCTCCAGAAGATGTAGATGGGAACTGGAAATAGTTCAGAGAGGGACCTCTGGTCTAACCCAGCACAGATACTGCTCTGTTCCTATGTCCGTGTGCGGCTTGCAGACTGACGCCGTATCGTGAGCAGCAGGTCGAGGTGCGTGAGCTCGACAGGCAGGAGGAGGAGGAACCAGAGAGCTGCAGGCTGTGACACGCGCTGCTTCTGACTTCTTCAGTGAGTCATCTGCGAGTGTGCTCCATGTAAGAGGACTTACTCACAGCCTTATTTGCTGAAAATAATATTTTTAGCAGGGTTTCTTCAAAATAACTGATACTTTTATGTTTTTGAAGTGAGTTCAGGGCTATGACATGTTTTGGGTTTTTTTTGTTTGTTGGTTGGTTTTTTTCTTTTCAAAGAGAATTAATGTATATTTTGCACAGGAGGATTAATGATGTTCCAGCTACTGTTTTATACATCTTCCTAAAATAAGAACCCCTGGAAATTCTTTTCAGCTCTGTGCAGGTGCAGCTGGGCTTCAGTGAATGTTTTTGATTGCAAGCGAAGTACCAGAGGCAGAATTTTCTATCATTAATTGTAGTAAGGAAGATGCAGTTTTTATCAATAGACTAGTTAAGCTTCCTATAAATCTCATATTTTTCTTCTTTTTATTCTACCTGTGTCACACCGCTTTTTATTTGGCACTATTGCGTAAAATCCCTCATCATGTGTTGGTAGATGTCATGTTAAAGCTGAAACGTGCGTTGATGTAGCTACGCCATCTGCTCTCACTATTGTGTTTGTCTTTATGGTAAGGTTCTTTTCAATACATTTATTTTTATGGCTTTGTTAATTTGAGTATTGCTGGGTACTTTTCATTGCTTGGGCATCGAGTGTGTGAAGGACATGTACAAGAATCTCCAGTTAGTTGGGATTTGTGCTTTTTAGTCCTTGCAGATGGAGGATGTTATCCCCTGAATGGCTACTGAAGTCCACTCCAGAGCTTAAGATACATCTTGGGTTATATGCAAGAAAGGCTTTAGTTGTGTACACATAATTTAGGTGGAATTGAGAGGTCTCATTTAAAAGATGTATTCAAGCAAGGGATCAAACTCAATTAACAGCAGTAACAATGCAATTGCTTCAGAGTTGGAATGAAGAGGAAATTCCCGAAGTCTTTAATGAATTTCTGGTTGTAGAGGTAGGTAGGTGGTTTGTTGTCGGAGAGCGATGTATGCTTCGTCAAGCGTGGTGAAACGTTTGATGTGGCACTGCGGTGGGAATTGTAGTTGCTGAAGCAGTGCCTCCAGTCCTGGTGTGCCTCTCATGTAACCGAAATACTCCAGACTCTCGCAGGATATCATCCCAACAAGCGTGGCCGCCTCAGCCCTTAACACCACCCCCCGCCGCGCCAGGCACTGCCTGCTGCCCCGCCAGATATAATTTCAAGGACATACTTTTCTTTAGGTCTTATGTCTTTGATTCAAGTTTATTATTCTTGGGCCAAGTTTGGATTTTCTTTTTTACCTGCTTCTAAAGTCAAAGATGAAAAAGAATTGTAGGATGATCCCAAGTCCAATCTGGGATCACTGAAAATCTAATGAGAACAGCAGCTGTTTTTGAGAATGCCTTAATTTCCCGGCACCTCCTTTGGTTATCCAGTGGCTCCCATCATCTTGAAGTGCTGTATTAGTATCGGGCTCTGTCCTTTTTCCATTTGCATGCAGGGCTGTCACTTTCCCAAGTCATAACGACAACAAAAATTCTACAAACACAAGACAGAGATTTACGCATTTGTTATGCTTCGTACAGATTATTCTGCCAGGCGAAAAAAAGGCACGCAACTATTTTCCTCATAGGCTGACGACAGATTCACGTGCATGCAGGTGCAGGGCTAGCAGCAGGAAATCACCTGGTTCAGCAGATGGCACTCTACCCTGTGATTTGGCACTTAAGCCATCAATAAAGCACCAAAGGAGTATCATTACTGGATCCGTCATGGACGTTTCACCGTGTTTGGGTACCGCGGTGGTAGCTGGCATCCCGGGCAGGGCGCAGGACAGCCTTTTGGTTTTGTCCGCATGGCTCCGCCTGTCCAAGCGGGCCCTTTCCCAGCCGGCGTGCCAGGTTTGTGCCTCTCCACGGACGTTTTATTTCCTATTTATTTCGTATTTTATCGCCGTATAACCCACGGTCGTTTCTAACGGGGGGGG
>VXBL01007437.1:715751-865282 GCA_013400195.1 Aramus guarauna
CTTTTTTTTTTTTTTCCTTAATTCAAAAGAAGACTTTCTGGAACATTTTTCTGTTCTTTTTAAGCTGTGCTCTTCAGTGAGCTGCCTTGGCAATTGCATCCTGCCTGTCCCTCTTGTTTGTGCAATAGCTGATAGCCCATGCTGAATCGGGATTATTTGTAAATGAAAAGGAAACACTGCAACACTGTTAGGAGGAGTAAAGCCCTGTGGGAGTCTGCCAAAGGGTGCAGAACATGCCTGACTCCAGCAGAAAGAGCTGCCCTCACTGAAAGTTCGTACTTTCTTATCTGACCCGAGTGATTTGGAGGAACTCCAGTGGTTATTGCCTTCATTTCTCACACTGAAGATCAATGTTCACGCAAACAGCAGCACAGGCACCGCTCTAGGTCTAATCCAGTGCCCAACATCACCAAAGAGTCAAAACTCTTTGCTGTGTTGTTAATGAATTTCAGAGGGAGCCTTTCACAGCTTCTCCAGCCCAAAGGAAGTGATTAGACTGGAGTGAAGTTCTTGAAAGTGCTTGTCATAAGGTTGTTAAAAGGAGATGGTCCATTTTATTCTCTCACAGGCTCCGAATAAAAAGTATTGACCAAGAAATTAACTTCATATAGTTAGAGATGCTATGAAATAGGCATGGGTTGGAATGAAGTCTGAGTCTGAACAGTAAAGACTGACAAAACTGGAGTGCATTTGAGCAATGACAGGAAGAGGGAAGAGTATGTAAAGTAATTTAAAAAATGGGAAAAAAAAAAAAAAAGGAGTTCTTAGATTATTGTAACTTTATAGCAGAAAAGCTATTTTGGTCATTGTAGTTGAAAGGGCAGCTGAAAATGTGTTATTACAACAGCCTGTTTTGTGTCTTTACCGTTTGTGCAAAACCGTATGTATAGATGTAGGAAGTGGTACCCAGTGTTCCTCTCAATTTAGAGTAGTCCAGGCACACATTAAACCGTGGTGTCCATGTGACTAACTCTCAAACCAGATTCTGATTTTTTTTTGGGGGGATCTGAGGGCTAGTAGTGTTGGTGGGACAAGGTTAGTATGACTAGTAATCAAGCTTGATCCAAAACTTGGAGTTTGAGGCTGTTTGGAGCCGTAGGAATGGGCTTAGGTTTCACTTAGGTAATTTTTCAGATTTCAACAGTGTCATAGAAACTGATGGAGGAGAATAACTGTTACTGGGCTGTGGCTCTGCTAGCTTCCAGGGTACAACAGATAGATTTAGTCATCAATTTTTAATTGAGAATTGAGATGTAATGTGCCAGGATCGGTTAATAATATGCAGGCATTTAAGCAAACACATTTTACGTTGCCATGGCATTGCAGTTGGACCGCAGTTGCTAGCATACCCTACATATTTAATAATGCATCCCACTTAAGCAGCTGCGGTTCAGAGTCAGTATTTCCGTTGCTGTTTTGTTCTGAAAGCTGTTATTGAAAACTTAAGTTATGATGTTGGTGCTTGGAATATTGCATTTTTCATGGCAAGTAGAACAGACTCGAAAAATGCAGCTTTAGTCTCCTTCTCCCCCCAGAAAACCTCCACAAGAAGCCACTAATGGGAATCGTGCCATTTCTTTCAGGTGTTCTTTTGCATGTTATGGGAGATGCACTTGGGTCTGTGGTCGTGGTAGTTGCTGCTACAATCTTCCATGTACTTCCTTTGGGGAATGCTCCATGTAATTGGCAGTGCTACATCGATCCAAGCTTGACAATAATTATGGTGTTCATCATCTTGTCTTCTGCATTCCCGCTTATCAAGGAGACCTCAACTATTTTGTTGCAGATGGTTCCCAAAGGTGTTAATATGCAACTACTGAGTAAGTCAAATTTGTTGGTGAAATGCTATTAATTTTAATGATATATTTCAATGTATATGTTATTTCTGGAATGACATGTTTGGATTATTTACTCATAATAGCTCTAAATTCTCAAGAACTGAGAGAAATAGTCACATGCCTGTGTCCTAGCAACATGACTCAAATCTCTCTGGATTAGTTAAAGCATGCATTTTGAGAATGTGGTATTCCAACAATACATCAAAAATACCAGGTCTTGAGCTGTTAATGCTTTGTGTGGGGCGTTTGTGAGAGAAACAACACTGAATTACAAAATTTCCCAACCCTGCAGCGGCTTCTTCCAAAACACTTCCAAAACACCTTAGAAATTTCCATTAAGGCTGGTTAATTTTGTAGCTCTGGCATTGTTCGCACTGGTTAATTGTGGGGTAGCACTGGTTATGTCCGGAATTCCACCATGCTCGTGGCTAAAGAAACCAGGAGATGTGGGGCCTCGGCCGAGGAAGTGATGCTCTAACGTTGCTTCTGTGAACGGCTGGTGAATTGCCATTAGGGGAGCCTGAGGGATTGGGGGGGAAGCCAAAAGGAAGAGTGGCCTGCTCGTGTGGTCATCTGGAGGCTGAACTGAAGGCAGCTGGGAATAGACTAAGTACAGCTCTTCTAAAAAGATAGTTTGGAGACTGCTGCTTTCAGATAGGGCTCTGAATGGCAAAGCTAGTAATTAGCCAGTACGCCAAAACCTCTAATATCTTTCTCTTATGTCTTCCAGCTGACAGACTAGCTCGTGTACCAGGGGTTAGCAGCCTTCATGAGGTGCATGTCTGGGAGCTTGCAGGTGGGAAGAATATTGCTACTCTTCATGTCAAGTGCCAAACCCCTACTGATTACCAAGATGCTGCTTATAAAATACGGAAGGTTTTCCACGAAGCAGGGATCCATTCTGTGACCATCCAGCCCGAGTACACTGACCACAAGACCTCCCAGCTACTGTGCAGCTCGCCCTGCATCTCAAAAGCTTGTGACTCTCAGCTGTGCTGCAGTCAGCGGGAGCCCCCCCTGGCTAAAACTAATGGCTATACTGAGAAAAACGATAGTTGCCTTTCTGAACTGCATAAAGACAATGGCCCAAGTAAAAATGATATTGAAATCCCTATCGAGTACCCACTGGCAGAGGATAGCATTAAAAATGTGAAAAATTGTGGCGCGTCAGATAACAAATCACAGCTGAGCAGTACACGACTTTAGGCAATTCCCTCTGCTCCGCGTCATGTTTTCATAGAACAAACATCTCCTGGCTGGGAAGGGGGTCATCGCTGGTTGTAGCTGAAGTTGGTGTGGCAAAAAGATTTCTGTGCTTTAGCTGTAAACCAAAATACACCTAACCCCCCCTTGTATCTGAAATGAGGATTACTAGTTCCACAAAGGGTGTTGGATTCATCTAAGATTTTTCTGATACAGCCTAACCCAGTTCCTTACCAAACTATGTGTGAGTTTCTGTCGTTAGAAATTGTGTATTGCTGTCTGCACTGATGCTTGCAGTCAATGGCCGGTGGCACTGGGAATGAAACTCTGGCCTTTTCTGCTGAAGTGAGCCGTTTCCTGAAAGCCCTGTGGCCAGTTCGTGATTGTACCGGGCTGAAGTACTGTATATTTATAAAGGACTTCAGTAGAGATGCTTTACTACTGATCCTTAAAACCCATTTTTGCATAGACAGTTCATGTTTAACAGTAACGCTTGTGCTTCTGGCCAGTGGGGTTTCGTGAGTGAAATTGTGTCTGAGGGGCAGGGGAGGCACTCAGGAATTTTGACTTGCATTGTTTTCTTGATTGACTCCTGTATTTAGGGACAGAGCAGAAGCTGGTCTTGCTTCTCCACTAGTAATACTGGAGTCTTAGCCTAATCACAGATAAGTATGCTAAAGAATGGACTTCTTGTCATGAAAGCAAAGAAATGCGTACTAACCTTGTCTGTACTGATTTAGCAAATGGAAATGCAAGCAGTCATCCACTTAACTTTTATCTTGTTCACTGTTGTGATTGTACAACTCGGTCTTTTTTTTTTATTTTATTTTTATTTTTTGTCCTGACAGCAGAAATTACAATAGCAACGGTCTTAATTCATCGTTGTGCGGGATGATTGCAGTATCTTTAACACTGAGTATCTGTCATTATTCGTGCTGAATAAATAAGCTAATGTGTTTATTATGAACAGTTAAAATTCTGCAGTTCTCTTATTAAGACACAATTTAATATTGTATTAATTAAGAAAGTTCCTTTAAAGTTTTATATGCAGTATTATCACTTGGAGGAAGCTTTAAAAAATAGTACCGGGAATTTTTCCTTGTTTAGTCTTGATTATTTCTTGTTGATTTGTTTTAAAGGTCGAAGCCCTCTCCTCTGCCCTGCCCTTCCTTCCCCTGCCCAAAGATGTATTTCAAAGTGTATTTAGTGAAGCAGTTCCTTATCTGTTTGCTGCTTGCCTGTTTTTTTTTAAGGCATACGAGGGATGCTCTAAGGAAAACAAGATGATGTGCCCTGTCACCAGTGCTGGATGTAGGTCAGGTCTGTTCTCCAGGTTTCTCGTAGAGGAGACCCACTACCTGATCCACACTGAGCGTAGTGCTTAGCCTCACCGGCTACGCGGATCAGATCCAGAAGCTTTCAAATAACATTTCGCTGTCAAAAGTAGCCTTTCAATGGTCCGTGTGGCCTGGGCAGGTGGTTTTACTCATTTATTTATGGGAACATCTCTATAAAATAGTGGTGTCTTTACCTCAGTGACACCTTAATAGAAAGGGAAAATTGATTTCCTGCCTGGGCTGGGAAAATACCTGGACCTCCTTGTAAGGCTAGCTAGAAAGCAGCCGACTCCTTATTAATAAGGACGATTACATTAAGTCAATGAATATTAAAACACACAGCAAGCTATTTCGCTGCTTGAAAAGTGGTATTTACTGAAGCAGTGATTGCAGTCTAAATAGCACATTTCTAGATTTGTAGGTACCCCTTTTGAACAGAGTCTTGGGTGAATTAATCTATTTTATAGCCTTCCATCGTAAGTGTCTATTATATAAATTAAACTACGTGTTACTATAATTAAAAGCTTGAGCCTCCAGTCTGTTTGAGTCTGTTGGCAGCAGCAGAGGTGAAAGCAGCAGGATCTTGCTTGGCAGTTACTGCACGAATTAATGTAAATCCGGAAACATTTTAAGAACTGCTCTGTCTTTTAAAAGTGCGTGGTGTAAAGTAAGACAGCCCTTTCGTCTGTTCTTTTTGTCCTTCTTTTCATCTATGATGATGTTTCAATGTCAGGGTTTAGATGTAAATAACAAATATATTTATAGGGTTTTTTTGAGAACTGGAATAGAAAGCTCCCAAAATAACTTGCTTCCCAGATATCCTGTAAACCAAGCAACCTTTCATAATTATGCATTTGTGTCTTAAATCAGGTAATCTTTTTATGCATACATTTTATTAAATGGTTGAAAGATGGAATGGCAGTATTGTTTCCTCTGGAATTAGAGAAAACTTGTATGTGTAACGTTGAGGCATTTGCCAAAATGGACCGTCTTTTTCTTTATCCTTCCAGTGTTTGTTAAAGCTGTGATTATTTTTTAAGTTTTTAAAAGTGTTGTAACCTGAAACTACAATGAAGTAACATTCTTAAACATTTTTCTTGTCTGGTTGAATGTACTGTAATTGTTGCCTGTGAATAAATAGGAAAATACCAGGGATTATAGAAGTCTTCAGGTCTAGAAAACAAGCAGATTTAAAATTTGCTTTATTACTTAAGCAAGCAAAACCAACAGAGCTATATTATTTATGAGGTGAACTTTGTTTTTGGTGTGTAGGGACTTTCAGGATATCCAAGCAAGGTTTCTGACCCAGCATCCTTGTTTTCCTTCGAGTCCGGGAAGAAAATATTTTTCTTCCGTTTGAAGGGTGTCACAGCTCAGCTCTACTGGGTGACCCTTCTCTACTGCTGTAGACTTCATTCCCATCAGTGTGTGTTTTGTATTGGCTTATTTCCCTTCAGTTCTTTGGCGTATCTCTTCTAATTCTCTTGAAGTAAACTTACCTCGTTTTGAAATACAGTATATCTCAGTATTTGCCCTTATCTATGGGCACTTAGTCTACATTCTGGTTTTAGTGGATCGCACTGTTGAAAAAATCTGTTTTCTGGCCTCTTCAGCTTAATTGCTTTTTCCTCTCTTCCAATTCAGTAATGTAAAATTTCTGATGATTGCAGGTGGATTGTGCTACCCTGTCCTCTTCAATTATTCCCTTCTGATTGCAACATTATGGCATTCAGTTTCTCTTGCAGTGGCTGCCTCGATCTGTCAGTCACTGCCTGATTTTCAACTGGATTTCCAGCCTCTGTGGCCCTCTGATCCATAACCAGTCATACATGTGACCTAGCTGTATGACAACAAAGTGTTTGCTAGCCTTGGCAGAGAGTTTTGGAGCAAGAGTGACATCATGAATGAATTAACCTGTCATTGAATGCAAAAGCAGTTTGCTGGACTTCATCAGTCCTCGCCCTTTTCTTAAAGTGAATTCAATTGTTTTGACACCTTTCCATATGTTATCCTTTAACCAAACTTGCCAATTTGGTAGTTAATTTCTCCTTCTTCTGTAACTCTCTAAATGCAGATCTTGCCTTTGCTGTTCTATGTAAAGAAAAATAACCGATGCTATTTTGGGGAGTATTGCATTTGTTTTGCCAAATTTTCAGTTGACTTCCTTCTCCTTGTGTTCTTTGTGATACTTATTTTGACTTGTTGTGCAACCGTGGTTCTTTCCTCATCATGTTATTCTTTGTCTCTTCAATAAAAACAGTATGGTTTTGCTAGCCTTCTGCTCGTAGTGATGTACCTATAATACAGTTTAGAAATACCTCTTTTATGCACAGTTTCAATTTTTGCACTCCATTTAATTCAAATTCACTCGCTTTCTGGTTTTGCTTTGTCATACACTTCACCATTGCAAACTGCTTTTTGATCTTGTTTGGTTCTTCCTAATCTTTCCCCCTGCCTGTACGTGATGACAACACTCACTGTCCTGGATGCTCCCTTTTATTCTGAACTTTGAAGGGAATATGCTGGCATCCAAATTTTCCCCCAAGTGAAGTTCACCACCCAAGGTCTATGGATGGCTACTCCAAGGACTATTTTATGTCCTGTGATCTGTGTCGAAGTGTTGTCTAAGTAGTCATCCTGAGAGATGTATATTTAAATTCTTTATAAACACTCCACCTGAACCAACTTTTAAAGAAAGTTGGTTTCTAAGCCTGAGAAGATATAATGAAATCACTAGGGTTCATTAGTCGTTCGTTAACACCTTAGGGGGGAAGCTTGGATCCCTAATTGGAAAGCAGGTAAAAGGGATGTTTCTGAAAAGATTATCCAAACACTATGAAGATTTCTATAGGTTCTGCTACTTGCTCTGCTGTACAGTGGAAGCACTTTCTGTGTTAAATACTTTATTTGAACAGTGATACCTTGATATGAGGATGCCACTGTATAAAGTTGTTACATTTATGGAGTTGTGTTGCTTAAAAGTTTCCGCCAGTTTTTCTGTTCATTATGCAATTTAAATAATGTGCCAAAATGTAATTTCCATGATTGCTAAATCAATGAATGGAAAATCTCACTGTGGTTTCATTAACTATTGGTGAAAAATTACTTAAAGTTTTATGTACAGTTATATTTTTTTCAAAATGAAGTTTGAATGTCTTGTAAATAAAGTGTATTTTTAAATAAACCCATTGTCCTGAGCTTGGTGTGCGGTAGCAATAGGGAGCTTGTGTCGCTTTGGATAATTTTAAGACTTTTGTATGAGTAAAGTTTGCTCTTAACCTGTGAGCTTGTTAACATCAGGATTAAAACCGCACACTCCAAATCTTTTTCTTCTTGTCCTAAAGTGGTGTTTTTCAACCTTTATTAATTCCAGGCATTACTTTCCCTCTTTAAAAAGAAATGCCAGCATCACTTGGGCAGCATTGCTGTGATGGTTTCCGTGCGCGACCACTACCGGGTTACAACCGTAATGCTCACCGTCAGCTCTCCGGAGAAGTCACTAGAGCAGCCCTGTAGGTTTGTGGCTGAGCTTGTCTCTGCCGCAGCGTGGTCAAAGTTTAACACTTTAAAGTGTGGTGCCTTGCTGTGATGGGTTTATTTTCTTCTTTTAGGGGGGTAGCTAACATGTTTGTTGTCTGATGTCTTGGTCAATAGCAGGCATTTGAATAACCATGAAGTGATATCGACTACTTCTATATTATTAAATTAAATTTACCTGGGGATATTTCAGGGCATAGAGAACAACTTGAACAGAAGAGCTTCCATCTATGCTAGTAAAATACCATCCACTTCAAAAGAGGGTGGCTCCGTGCCGATGGCTAATGGAGGTTGGGTCCTTGACTCTGGACTGTGCCCGGGAATGGTTGGGGGGAGCAGCAATTGCCACAGGCCATGAAACGCTTGAACGGCTTACTAATACACATGATTATGGCTCATCCCCAGTCACTGTTTAATTTGCTAATATGAATGAGGCCTTTGGTCCCTGAACCTCTGCGCTGTTTTGCAAGGTAACGTTACCTGCAGAGAGAAAAGGCGATGAAGCCGGTGGTGGTTTCTAGGGATCCGGGGTCGAAAGGTTTCCTCTCTTTCCGCATCTACGTGGTGCTGTATCAGTGTGCAGGGTGAGCTGGGAGGTGAAAGGCTGCCTGGATCAGCAGTGCAGTCAGCAGATAACGCTATCATCGCGGCTGCTTGCATGGCTCTGGAAACAAAAGGTGCAAGGCAAATGGCACGTTCGATATGGTGTTGCACTTTGCTTTACCTCCTTCCAGTCTTAGTACGTTTATTTTTTTTCAGCATTCACCCGTGTTTAATAAAGCTTTCTGTCTGTTTAACCGCATACTGCTGACCACCCTGTTGTGAGGAGATGGAAACAGAACTGCAGCAAAAGGCTTCGGGGTACGTATGGGAAAATTAATCCATAAAGACATTATACAGGTCATTGAAATGGCACAGTAGGTCCATAGCTTAGTGTACAGACAATTTTGTAAGTGAGGGATTTCATAATTCAGAGAGAAAACAACTCCTTTTTCAATATATACCTTAAAAATCAATCTTGTAAAAAGCATCTGCTGTGGATGAGATGATCCCCCAAGTTTTAAAAGAGCAGTCCAACAGGTGGTGGGACATGAGCACAAGTGCCATGACATCTTGCAGAACACCACTTGCTTTAATTAACCATTATTTCTCTTTAAAATTGCCATATGACGTAGGGATGGCAGTCTTGTCTGCGTGCCCCAGTTTCCTTTGCTTGCCTAAATTGTTCACAGAAAGAGTTTTCCTGCAGCACTCTCTGGGTTAAGAGCGCAGCAGCGTGCAGCGTCTGCCCTGTGACCAAACACTCGCCGGCAGCACAGCGCCTGCAGCTCTTGGGCTGCCCGTTGCACGCTTCAAGCGTTTGCACCCAAATGATTTTGGGGACATGGCCATCAGGGTATCACTTTTCTACGTGTGAACGTTTCTGGCATTGTGTAATTTCTACGAGCATAAGTAGGTGTTCAGTCAGCCCTGAATTGTCTGGGTGTAGCTTGATACGTCACAGCAGAGGGAGATAGTCAGGGCTCCCAAAGTAACCGTGAGCCTTTGCGTGGTGCCGAAAAGAGCCCCAGCCGTCACGGAGGAGCAAGAGGGTCCTGCTTCTCCCCCAGCTTGCGGTGGTGGAGCAGACCCGTCCCTGTGCTGTGGCAAAGGGACATCGCGCATCCCCCAGGAGAAACCACGCCAGCTGCCCCCGGGGAAGGGTTTGCTGAGGCTTTCCGAGAGGGAGGAGTGGGAACTGGCACAGCTCTCTCGGTGGCCCCCAAAACCCTGTTCTCTGAGTACCAGCTGTGATTTCAAGCACGGTTTCTGAGGCCATCCAAAAGTGGGCAATGGTGTATACATCTTCTTTCTGCCTCCTACTCCTGGGTGCTTTTTACGAGAGAGGAAGGGACTTACTTGGAAAAGCGTTGAGGATTTTTTACAATTTCCCTTAATTCCCATTGTCTCCAGATGTGAGCTTCTTCATTTGCTTGCAATAACTCTAATTTGTATCTGCACTTTAGTATCTGAAATATGAAATCTCATCTTAACCCACCAGCTCCTTTCATTCACAGCCACAGCAAGTCCATTTACCCCTGTAAAGTAACACTGGCTCATCTTTTATGCTAATATGCTGGTGCTGTTGTGTCGGCACTGAAAAGAGAGGAAAAAACAAAGGCAGAGATCCCAGGGGCTATGAAGTTCTGCAGATGATGAAATGGATTATGCTTCCTCCTGGTTGTAAGGCGAGGTACTGCTCCTCCAGGAAGCAAACCGGTCATTTTGGTTAGTGGTTGGGCTGAGGTGAAGGTTCTCCCCGGAGCCTGCCTTCGGCAGACCGAGCATCACTGTCCTTGCGGTTCCTTCAGCTTTGCCAGCCCAAGAAGGAAGGGATTTGGCTCCTGATGCAGGAACACAGGAGCAAATTATCTGCTGGTGGAAGCAAGCACGAGTGTGTTGGCTAGAAGGAAGTTCTGGCTATTTTCACCAGCTGAAAAAGTGGAGCTGTGCTCTGCTCTCGCCATGCGGCAGGGAACTGGGCTGCCGGCACAGCAAGGAGGGGTTACACAGCGACTCAGCGGTCACCTTAGGGGGATGAAAATTTATTTTTCTGGCTACAATGGGGATCTTACAGCAGAGCAGTAAGGCAATGACCCCCCCCTCCTGCTGACAGTGATGCTTGTTCCTGTACACACACACACATATATATATATATTATTTCTGGCCGAAGTCAAAGGCTTCTGCTAATTCTATTTGCAACCCCCAACTAACACTGATGTTACGTTTCCTTCTGCAAGACAAATACTGTCTCTCTTAAGCACTCTGTGTCCTGGCCAAAGAGTAATCATGTGAGGCAGCAGCAACGGGAGACCGAGGGGAACAAAGAGGAGCCTGGCTCACAGAGCTCTTTCAAAGTCGTCGTTCACTTGGCCGAGGGGTTCGGCAGCTTGCCCGTGCCTTCTTTGAATCCAGCATCTCTCGCACGTCCCCGTGCCCGCCGCTGCGTGGGTAAGGGTCCCCTTCTTTGTATGGGGGACACACACACGCACAAAGCGAAAAACAGTCCGGGCAAATGTGGCCTCAGGACGCGGAGCTGTAAGGAAGAGAGGGACGGAGCACGTCTCTCTCAGAGGATGGAGGTTGTTTCCACAGCAAGCGCCAGCAGAAAGGCGGTCAGCAGAGAGGGTCTGACAAAATGGAGAAGTGTCTTGTGTTTAACATACACACACATGCACCTATAGGAATGTATTTATTTTTGCATGCGCACATGTGTGTGTATGCACGCGCACACACGTGTTTATACACACACACACACGTATATACCGACATACGTATGAGTGTATGATACTGACTATATATGACTATATTTATTACCATTCAGCAAATGCGAGTTTTTGCTTCAGTGACAGTGCCATACAAATACCGCTTGCTGGGTATCCCCGGTGTCTTCTATCTGGTATACCCTTCCTGCTTGTCACTTTGAAATCGGACCTATTCGGTATGTCAGGATTGCGTAGTTGTCCTTTAAATAGTCGTGTGTCTGCCTGGCAGAAACTGCCAGGGTTTAGTGGCCGGGTTTTGTGTGTATTTGGTGTATATTCTGTACCATTAACGAGTGCTGCTGCGTGGATCCCAGCTGTGCGAGGCAGCTTTCTGCTAGGTACTGAAGTTGCGTAAAGGGCAGAGGCATAAGTGGACTTTCCTGGTCATGAGGTTCACGCTGATTTTCCCTGCTGTGGTTCATCTGGGCAGAGAGGAGCACGAAAGTGGTCTTTAAAAGTTAGCTAGGCACGCACAGGGAGAAAAGGAGAGGGCATGGATGGCCAAATACAGCCAGTCCCCTGGGGAAAGTCCTCCTGCTGCTTCCTTCAGTGGGTAACTGCTACTGCAGCGTGGTTTTGGGCGGGCAATAATGGCCATCATCCGACCAGCTGTTATCACCCCCCTCAAGCGTGCCGGGTCCTGCTCCACCCTGACTCTATCTGGGGGCTCCAGACTCCGTCCCCTCTGATCCCTTTGATGGTTTTCCTTCCACTTGCTCTTCTCAGATGCTTTCTCCCTTGTCACCCAGCGCCGCCCTAATCTTCTTTCTTCCTTGCCCATCCATCCAGGGCTGCCAATCTCCCCCTCGCCGGCGTGCTGCTGGCCACCTTGCACTTGTCTTTCTGCTTGGAGTCCTTTTTAGCTTAATCCTGGAAAAAAGTCAAAAAAGGGAGGTGTTCAGAGTGGCCATGTGTAGGGCTTGAAAGAACAGTCAGCTCAAAAACTAAGTTGCTCTTTACAGAACTGCTGGTCAATTTTAAATCTAGACCTGGGGGTTGAAAATACACTGCTGGCCAATTTTCTCTTTTTTATTGAAACCTATCAAGTGGTGTGTTAGAGATTAGAAATTTTGAAGATATGAAAACTCATCTCAGTTACTGTGGCTAAGTAGAAGTGATTTTTACTACTACTGCTACTACTAACAACAACATGACAAAGAAACTCTGTGGTGACTAGATTCAAGCAATTTAGAGAAGGGGATCAATACAAAGATAGCCTGAAATATTGCTACTTAAGGAAATATTTGTGAAACTTCAAAGCTTTTGTGGGAAACCATGTAAATTCAGGGGTACCGGAAGAATTTGGCTAGACTATTTTCCACAGCCTCCTGCAGGGTCACGCAGTGACTCCTGAGACAAAGCTCCCTCCAGCCACTGAGGGCTCTCCCTTTGGCAAAGACCACAGATATCCTCAAGAACCATCTTTGAGGTCCTGCCCATCCACACCACCGATGAGCCACCCCTTTTTTAAACTTGGTTTTCATCTTATTTGAGACCAGGCTGGCTAGATTGCAGCCGGATGGGACTGCCGTGAGGCGGACCTGCGCTCAGCCCGTTCCTTTCTGCCTTTGCCACCTTGGTCCGCTGCCTCCCAACAGCAGCGCTCGAAAAAACCCCAGAGCATCCTTCTGATGCGTGATTTTTCTCAAGACGACAAAAGCATTTTAGAGAGCTTGGGGGGAATACATGATCGAGAAGGATGTGCCTGCGTGTGTCTCTGGTTCTCAGTTTATTGTTTGGGCGGGGAAGGAAAGAGGGTGTTTTGGGTTCATTTACAACAGTGATTTATATGTGCTCTTTACTCAGCACTATGTGCTTTAGCATAAACCTCCTGACCCCTAAGGAACTGCTGCTGTCATGATAACAAGCAGACATTATGAGTTAATACTTATAATAACATTTTGTATGGTAAAAGATTTCCAGGGTTTACAACTTTGAACCTGTTATCCTATACCGGATTAATACAACTGTATTTACAAAAGTGATTACAAGGGCACCACTCGAGATAGGCAACTTTTCTTGTATGAATGATTAAACAATTCTGACTGATTTGACTGCCGTTACGCTTTTTAAGGAAAGAAATCTAACAGATCTTGAGCAAAGATTCCAGGCAGTTAACCTTTTAATTGGATTAATTTAAAATGAAGTTCTGCTGATTTGAAAGAGTGGTGATTCAATGAGACCATGTGTATAGCAAGAGCTGTGGGACTGAACCTCATGAACCTCCACTGTGACACTCATCACTGCTGCTTGCTTTGCCTGGCTGAACTAACGCCTCTGTCCCCTCAGATTTTTTTTTTTTAAATCCCCCCGCCCCCCGCCCTCCAGGATTTCAGTGATCAGACTATGATAAGACCAATAAGGCTGTATTGTGTTTTCCCAGCTAAGCATTGTTAAGAAACCCTCTGAAATCTTGTTTGACTATATCCTAAGGAGTAAATGTTTAAAAATGTAAATTGCTATAAAAATGCCCGAGAGGTTGTTGCTCTTTAATATTACTAATTGGTTCTGTATTAGGAGAGCACCTGAGAACAGGTGAAGGTCAGAGCCCTGTTTTTCCAGACATACTAAAAACATAAAATGAGTGGCACTTCTGAGTCTGGAGTTTAAAATGTAGACCAAGTTCTCAGACTTCCTGCTAATTTGGGGAATTTTTGGTGGAGTTTTGGTTTTAGTGGGCTTTGGTGTGAGTAGCCAGTCTAGCTATGGTGAAAGGGGTGTCAGGAGCATGGGTAACATTTGCTTCTTGGTTGCTTTGTCGTGACTTCAGATTTAATGACATTGAGTTCAGTTATGAGTTAGTACATCGGGATTTATGCATGTAGATATATTTTAATCAGTGAACTCATTGATCAGTTGTTCCATAAGTAGCTTAGGCTTAGTGAAGAGACTAAGAAGTTAATGAGTCCATTGCTCAGCTCTGACAGGAGAGCTCAGGCTGGCTTCCAGTCCTGGTTTCTGTGTCAAGCTTTGTGCTTCACCTGTGGATTCAAAAAGGAAGTTCTTTGGTCCCTGGCCCCAGGCCTGTGGCAGTCAAGGGATGAGCTAGATACCCTTCTGTAGATTTTTGGGTTGTCAATAGAATTCAATTCATGCTTTTCAAGAAATATTTCATGAAGTCCCACATGAAAGGCAAACACAAAACAGCCAGGAAACAAACCTGACTTTTATGGAAATCATGCTGAATTGGAGTTGTCGGGGAGTGTGGGCTCTGTACTATCAGGAATTTATTATCTGCCTGAACCAGTTCTCTTTTTTCTTATCTGCTTACCGCACTGTGTAGCCAGAAATCTGCTTTGCGTGCTGTACACAGAACAACTTAAGCATTTATTTTAAACAATGTGGGTTTCTTAATGAGCTATTTATGAGCTACTTAGTCTGCCTTTTGGAAGCATGCACCTCTTCTTTTACACAGCCCAGGGACCTTCTAGGTCTGACTCTGAGTTTTGGATTGCACGCTCAGGGCTGGGATCTCAGCGCTGCTGCTGGCAGTTTCTAATGAGCCTCATGTAACGGGTTTCAATAGGACAACAAAGATCACCAGCAAGGCATGCAGCTATACCAAAGCTGGAGATCTTCTTCGATGGTGAGATGAAAGAAAAACCTTAAAATGAAAAGCCTGGCAATTTGTTTCTCTGCTTTAATGTCATTTGTTGAAGATGAGCCTGTTGAAACAAGTGGCAGCTTAGTCCTTATGTGTCAGAGTAGTGCTATAAGGGTGTTTTGGGAAGACTGCAGGGTTTCTAAACAATAAAAATCTTTTCTTTTCAGTACAGGAAGGACTGGTACAGGGACCTCTGCTGCGGAGTGGCAGCAAGGAGTCAGCAGGACTCATCTGGTGTGCGTTGACTGACACGAGGACAGGCTGCTCTCCGGAAAGCTGAACGTCTTCACACCAAGAGAGATTTCGGGAGAGGGCAAGAAACAGCAGACTACTGGCATTTGACAGCTGCTGTTCAACTTGCTTTCCTGATCAGAAGCTGCTTAGTGGTGAGAGAAACATAAACTTTATGTGGTTATTCCCTGGCAGTCTTGTGTGGTACTTAAAAGGCATGATCCTGATGGACCTGCCCTATTCCTGCTGTACACTTTCAGTCAGGCATTTGCACCTCCGAGTGAAATAAGCCAACTTAATGTAAACTGAACCACGGTTTAGTTTTCATTCACTCAGAATAGGTTATGATATCACTGTTATCTTAGTGGTGTCTTTGGTTACACGTGCATCTGTCTGGGCCTGATGCAAATAAGCAGAAAATAACAGGACACATGGGATCTGATGTATTTGTCCTTCTGCAGTTGATACAGTAGATCCTCCCTTATCCCTGCATACTCAAGCTTTCCTTCTTACTCATCTTTTCAAGCTCTTAACTGTTGAATGCCTGTCTTTTTCTAACACTTTTCTTCTTTCTAACACCAGCACTTCAGTAGGATGACGGGTTTTTTGATGGTGAGTTTCACAGACAGGCAATGAACCTGCCTGTTGGAATGCATTCTTGCCAACAGTATCTCCATCCTTGTTTCCTTTTGTTTTTCTCTTTCTTTTCTTTCACATCTCCACCATCAGAAGCTAGTCTTTATTCATCTGTTTTTCTTATGTCTGTTCGACCAGCAAGTCTTGTATGCTCTGCGGTTTCCCCATCCCATTCCCAGTTACCTCCTCTCACCTTCTCTCTTCTAAGTTCATCTAGTCACGGTCTTCTGAGTGTTGGGTTCACAACCTTGGCAGCCTTGGTCAGTGTGAGCAGCATATACATGTTTTTAGATTTACAAATAAGCTCGAGGAACACGCTGGGGTTGTAGGTGGGAATGGCACAGCTCCCAGCCAGGGAGCAAAACTTGTCATGCCACAGCTCCCAACAACCTTGTTTAGGGTGCTAAATATGCTTCTGGTGAACAAGGAAGGAATCCATTTCATCACATGGCCTGCCCCCCTCCAGTCAGGGTCCAGTTCGGTGCTTGCTTTAAGACATTTAAAGCAGCCTGCTTCGACTTTGGGTTTATTTCTGGGGAATGGAAGGTGACTAATATCCCTCCTCCCCATCCCACACCTATATACAAAAATCCCCCAGGGGAAGGTGAGATGCCAGTAAAATAGAGAAGTTAAATGGGAAGTCATATTAAATGGTGGGAAGATTGAGGGCTGACATAAGCCAGAGATGCAAGCCTGATAAATATTGTACTGAGTTGAATCTTTCACTGGCACTGCCTTCGTATTTGTGTTGCAAATGGAATTAGTCCTGCTTCATGCTGGAATAAATCAGAGGAGAGCCTATGTCATTGTATCTTGAAGTCTCAGTAAGAAGTCTAATCTGAAGCGCAATAGATTTAAAATCCTAGTGAGCTTACTAGGCACTGGATCATGGTCAAAGTTAAAGTTTATGATGACTCGTGTACCTTTGGTATCAAGAGGGGGTTGGTTCTTGAGTCACTAATAATTAGTAATAATGATTCACAGAAGAGGCAGAAAGCAGTGGTCAAAGGTGAGATGAATCACGCTGCCAGCGAAGCTCCATTTTGCTACCGATCCACGTCTTCCCAAGCCTTGGGGCTTTCCTCTGTTGGAAGAAATAGTGAATGTCTGAAAAGCAGCTGTGAGAATGACTTAAGGGGACTCTGCATTTTTTCACTCCCCATGTTTTGCGAACAAAAGCATCCTGCTCTTGTTTAAACCCAGCATTTGCTCTCCTCATTGCCAGTCCAAAATATACTCATGGTTCTATATATTTGTACATTAACCTCACACAGAGTGAGACTTGCAATGCTATGCTGTCGACTACCAGGGCTGTTCCTCCAGTGGTGCGCAGGAGGAGCTGCAGCATGGAGCAGGTTGTGAGGTACCTGGGACCATGCTAGCTCCTGTTCCTCTGCCAGGAGGGCCATGGCCTCATGATATTTCCTCCTTACTCTTCATTTTAATCTCTTTATTAAAGGTTCTGCAAGCCAAATTGTCAGCTCCGTTGCATCGCCATCTGCAGCCTTTCCCTCTGCAAAGGCGACGTCAGGTCTTTGCTAACATTAGTTGAATTCAAGTCTGTTGAAGATCCAGGTTCACTGAAGTCCGTACAGGGAGTCGTACATCACTGTCCTGGGGATCAGGAGTCACATCTATGGGGTTTTGGATGTGGGAGGGACCTCTTGCTGGACTCCTCACTCATCCCTTAGTTCAACTCAGTATTTGAGGGAGAAAATACATTTGTTCAAAGCACAGGCAGGTTAATGTGTGCTAAAACCCCCTTCCAAATGTGCTCATTACAAACAATCCCAGAATAATAAATCAAATTGTTTCAAGATATTGTTGGATAAAAGCAGATGAAACAGCATAGGGGAGAAGATATGACATGCTGGTTGATTGTAAGCTGACTGGCACATTATCTCAGACTCCTCCTCATACGTTATTCCTCATACAAAGAAATTATAATGAATAAACTAGTGACCTTACACCCAGCCTTCAGCTAAAGTATGCAGCAAGGCATGAAGAAGTATGTAAAGGAAGATCTTTGCACAGTACGGGTCATTTTTAACTTCCCTTTCCTCCAAAATGTGATTTAAAAACCTGTTTAGGTGAAATTTCTCCCGCAGAAAGAACATCCTTTAGGGAGTTCATTTGCAGTATTATGAACTGCACACATATTCACCTAGCAAGCAGAAGGATACAACATTACTTAATAAATTATTTAATAAGCCACTGTGATTATTTAACACCACTGAAAACAGGTGGTGTTAAAACATTTCTTATTGAAAGGAAAGCAATGCTGCAACTCTCTCAGAGGAACAGAACAAATTTCAGGTCTGAAAATCTTAAGAAATTGATCAGCCAAGGTAATTTCTGTTAAATTAGATCTTTGTCTCAAAGAGATTGCCCAAGGGAATGCATTTTATGTTTGCCTTAGGAGACAGGTTTTTTTTAGATACCTGTCCATTTACCACTGAACTCTGATGAAGTATGGAGTTAAAAGCATTTTCAAGATACATTTCTACATGATGCCGTTAAAGTTTGGGAGACATAAAGAGTCCTAGGAAGGCTATTTTAAATTCAATTGCAGCAGAGTAATGATTCTTGTTGATAGATGTAGATTTTTTTTCTTTACAGTCATTGCTTTCCTTATTCTAATTTCTGAGAAGACAGGAGGTTTTTATTCAGTCTCTACCTTGGAATACTAACAATGATTTGCTTGGCAAAGGATTGAACATGTGTGGTGGGACAGAGTTTGTGATGATGGAGGTGAGACCAATGTGCCGGGAAGACTGGATTTTAAGAAGGACCTTCCAGAGGAACTTAGAGCTCTTCCACAGTAAAAGTGGTAAAATATTCCAAGCATGGGAGTAAGTATTAGAAAGCAGGACAGAGTAGGGAAAAAAATATTTCAAAGTCTGGGAACTATAAGGTGTAAGAAATATTAGTTAAAGGCTATCCCATTTCCTTTCCTCTGAAACCTTTCCTCCAAAAACTTTTTGAAAATGGATTTTTTCGAACATTCATCTTCTTTTGGACTGTCTACCTCTGATCTGGGAGAAAACTTGGCTGTTTCAAAAGGCCCAACACAATTATGAGTTCACAAGCAAACCAGACCAATCCACCACCCCAAGTACAATCCCTTTAATTAGAGGTATTTCAAAAATCTTTTCTTACAGTCTGTTGAAATTAATTTTTAGACATTTCTTCCCCAATGTGCGTGACACTCCTCATTTCTTCTCTGTTCTGTGAACTAGAAAACAGTAGATTAGTTATCATCATTGCGTGCTACCACAGTTGGCACAAAGGTAGCAATGTCTGTGATGCAAGCATCCACACACATTTTTGATGTTTGAGGCATTTTAAAAGAAAAAAAAGAGAGATAGGGCAACTAAACACAAGATCACCTAGGGTAATTAACGCAGTTTGAACTCAATAACTCTCATAACTGCAATAAGCAAGAACTTTGCATTGCGCTTTCTCCTCTACAATGGACATTTCTGTTTTTCTTTAGAGATGGTTGAAGTATTGCTGGCCAGACGTAAGCTACGGCCTCTTTTCCCTGCAAGGAGTGGGATGTGCTGAACACAAGTTATGTGCATCTTCTGATTGCAGGATGAGCCAGCGCTGCTGAGTCTTCCACGGAGGCTGGGAGGTCAATCATTTAGCTCCTCTTTCTGCCACCGCAGGACACTTCGCTACATTAGATTTCTCTAGTGTGGTATCAGGGCCAGTTTCAAGTGGAAGTGATTTCCCTTGCAGAAAGCATTCCTTACTTGACTAGATAAATGCTGAGAAAGGATGGAAGATTACTATAACCAGGGGATATGGTGTAGGGATCTGCAGCTAGAAGTTGATGTTGCAAGGTCTTAAAAAAAACCAAACAACTGTTTGCTGAATAACAGCAATAAAGCAGAGGAAGAATGAGACGCTTTCTTACCAAAATGCAAGACACCATAACAAAATCTCTGCCTACACAGCAGTTTTCAGATTCAGATGACGCAGATCCCAGAGCCCATTTGTGCAAGCTATCAGAGCAGCCTGGTCACAATGAGTTTGCTCCTCTGCTATCAGCCGTTCCTAGTAGCCGTTGGGTTCACCTTATGGTTTGAGTTCACATACGAGGTGGCTAACAACCCTTTAAGAATTTGCTCTTTGTATGTAAAGATGAATCGTATACCCTGAACTCTCTTAATCTCTGGATGCTATAAATGCTTGTATGTCCTTGGCGCGCACATTGCTTTTGCAAACAAGGCCCATTCAGTGCTCACCTTGAGCGAAGGCATCAGCCCCTGAGCTATCTGCATCCACGGGCTCTTTTCGTCTTCCTAGAACAGAGGTCATCCCTGGGGCACCGTCAGCATCCGCTCAGCCCATTCCTGCCTCCCATTTGTGTCATTCCCCAGTGCCCTGAATGAGATCAACCTCTCACTGTACGGACAAACAAGAAATCATTTGCTCAAGGGTCGGTCTGAGTCCTCACAACCGGTCTATTTATCTCATTTACAGCTGCTTTCCACCAAAGCTTCTGAGCACAGTTCCTGAAAAATCAGTAACAATAGCAAAGTTGCTAGCAGATTTTTTGGAGTCTCTGGCGTTTCACACCTCTCAGAGAAAAGCCATCCTTTGGGATGAGTTTTTTACCTCCCTTCAATTTCATCTCATATATCTTTTTCATTCACCTCATTTTTAAAGTTTTTTGTTTGTTTGTTTTGAGATGATTCATGCTTCTTTGCTAGCAGTTTGGAGTGTTGCCTGCTCGGGTATATTATGAGTGTGGTTCTGAAGGGATACAGGCCACCACCTTACGTTAGAAAGAGAACAGATGGAGGGGAGGAGGAAGGCAGGGCTCCTACGCTATGGATGGATGAGGAAACTGGTGCCCAGCGAGCTTGTGCTTTGCTAAAGACCCCAGCTGCACGAACTGCGCCGCTGGCAGCGGGGGCTCTCAGCTCCCTCCTCTACCCGGGACCTCTCAGGGTGGGCTGTGGGCAGGGAAGGGATGCACAGGATGTATAGAAGGACCGTTGCCTCTTGGCACCGGCAAGGGTACGTAGTCGCAGGGGAGACAGAAAGGATCCCTTAGCCTCCAGGGTGTGCTTGCTTCAGCTTTTTCACTTGCTTTTGTCCCCCACCAGTAACACGAGAAACCTCCTTTCTCCTAACTGAAAGCTGAAGCCACCAAGCATTTCATCAGGCGGTTGGCTTAATAAACCCAAGCAATTACGTGAGACTTGCCATCATTTTATGCCTGCCGGTGGCACTATGACTTGTGCAAGCTCACAAGCCAGCCCAGCTCCATCGGCAGAGCTGCGCGGGGCGGGTGATGGGCGCGTGGTCTGATGGCGCAGTGCTTCCTGCCGCAACGCTGTCACCCGGTCCTGCTCTGGGCTGTCTTGGCATCTCCCGTCAGTGGGAGCAGCAGCCAGGTTGCAAGCTTCTGAGATTCAGGTGTCATTCCTTACGAACTGGTGTGGCTGTGAGGAGGGCAAGCTCCTTAAGGGCGGTTTGACCTCCAGGAAGCAGAAGGTCTATGCTATTGTGCGATGGACGCTCAGGCAGTGAGACTGATTTTTGTGTTTTACACTTCTTGAAGGAGACTGGAGATTTTACAGGATGAAGAATTACTGCCAGTTTAGTGAATTTTCACTCCTGTCTCAATCTTAGCTAAATCTCATTTTATCAGAAAAGCCTTTCATTTATTTCAGTGGGCTTTAGACACGTATATTTGTATGCCACCTTGTCTTCCCTCCCACCCCCCCATTTAACTGTGCTTTATTACTGGCTTGTATCGATCTTTTACTCTGAGGTTAATTTTAATTGTAAAAGAGCATGAAGAACTGAGTCGAATAATTCACACCCATAAATCAAGCAATAAATATGCATGGGGTAACTGAGCTGTTGCCGAATCATTTACACTTCACAACAGCACAAAGGCGTACATGTGTTGCAGTGGCACGGTTTGACTGACGGGGATTCGGATGCTTATGAAGAGATTTGCCCTCTGTGCAGCTGCAACCCTGTGGAAACGAGTCCTCTAGTGGGCACTTGAAAAATTAACCGATGTTGCTGCTTGGCAATGTGAGGAGCCTAATGAAAGAATGAATGAATACGAACAAATTGCCCAATATTGGGGGTAAAAAAAGAAAACAAATAAACAAAAAAAAGAGTCAGACACATTTTCTTAAACTTTACCATTGAAAAAAGATTTTAAGATGATTGTTATGAGAAGTGATAAATATTACCGAAATGCTCATTCAGTGATTTTTCAAAAACTCTTTAAAGCTATTTTATTTAGATTTTTTTTTCATTGAAATAACAAGATTGTTTTATGTGTTATTATAAGTATCATCTCCTTGGGAGAGAAAAAGATTTGAATATTTATGAAGTACCTTCTGAATGTTCAGGGGAAAAAAAAAAATCTGTCGTGATTTCTTCCTCAAGGCGAAAGCATAAATACTTTATTGAAATGAATTTTTCATTTTTCAATCTTTTGCAAAGGATTTCAAGGGATTTTTCAAGAGATTCAAACAATTTACAACCAAGAAACAAAGTCAGGCTTTGCACTCTGACAAGCATTGCAGGCACCACCTGCGTCTGGGCCAGAGACATCATGTGCCTTTCGTTACTATCACTACTCGTTGTTAGCACATCTTGTGAAGAGTAAAGCATAAAAGACCAAGCTTGCTTGCCCCTCTGACACAGGGGTGTGTGCTGAACCTGCTGTGTGTGGAAATGTGTGAAATGCCTAGGCAGTGTCTGATGGAGCTCTGAGGTGTCAGTTGCCTTTAGCTGCCCTGAAGAAATAATTTGTAATTAATGTTTTCTTGTTGCTGCTCCTATGACAAATCTTTGCAGGACAGCCTGTGGCAGCCCCTGCAGCAAGCTCCTCTCTGTGTGACCTGGTGGTGCATCACTCCATGCTTTTCTGTAGGATCAACGGTGTAATTCTGTGTTGCAAGAAGTGCTCCCCTGTGTAAGTATAAGCCTGACAGCTTTTGGGTAAACCTCCAGGTGACCCTACACCACCACTAGAGTGTAGATCCTGTTGCCAGCCCCTTTCACAGCTTACTGGTAGAAGAGGTGGCCACAGACAGGAGCTATGCTACTGAAATCTGGTTCCTTATGAGTTTGTGCTGCATCTCCAGTGTTTCCCTCCACAGGTCCTCCACCCCACCCCTGCTCTGTGCCTCACACTCGCTGGGGTGTTCCCAGGAAACAGTGGAGCCTGCTCCACCAAGCAAGCCATGAAAACTCAACCCTTTCCTCACCCAGCTGGGTGCCTGGCCAAGGGCAGACCTCTTGGAGCTTTCTTCAAGCTGTGCAGCCACATCGCTAACAGCTCTCAAGGTAAGAGTTTCAAATGTTGGAGGTCTTTTTTTTTTTTTTTTTTCCAAATATGTCTGTTTTCAGACTTTTCTTGAGGTGTGAGAAGAAAAGGCAAGACCCCAAAAGGAGGTGTTAATGCACCAGTTGAGCAGACAGTGGCCATTTCATTCCCTTTTGTGTGGCTTCACAGAAGGTCTGTGCTAACAAGCTATGTCACTCAGGAATTGTGCTTGTCCATGCTGCTGCTCCATGCAGCTTTGGTAGAGAGGATCCATCCTTAGATCTATACTGTAGCTTCCACGTATAACCTACAACTATTTTTATTCTCCAGATATGTCCCTGTGCTCTGTCATTGGAATGTCTCCTCTTTACCTTGTGAGACTAAATATGTGTGGTTTGGAGGCTAATATAGCAACGCTCTTTTATACTCCCAAAACATAAGCTCTAGATGAAGATTAGTGTGTGTTGGGGGCAGGAAGAGAGAAGAAAGAGCTGAGGGGTAGAAAAAAAGGCAGTACCTTGACACCAGCCCGAGGCCGAGTGATGACTTGGTATCACTACGGAGTCTTGTGTTCCCTGGAATTATAAAGCAATTTCAAAGCGGGAGTGGAGTAACATGGTTTTTAAGTCACAGGGAAACTGGTCCTACCCTTGACAGACAATAGAGAATTTTACTGTTAGACCTTGCATATGAAATGTTTCAGAATAGAGATGTTTGAAGCTTTGACAACAGTTGTAACTTTCCTTGATGTCACACACAAAGTTGTTATCTTGTGGCATTTTAGTTTGGATTTAAATCATGACTGAACTAAAGGAGTGTGTTGTGTTCATGGTTTGCTTGACAAAAGTATGAAATCACTGAAATGTATGGAATCAGGTCTTTCTGGGTATTTGTTGCAGAATAAGTGTTTGGATCACTTAATCTTACCAGTCTTGCATTAGATAAGTGTCTGTGGAAAACTATTTGTTTTGCTAAGAACTATTAAAATATTTGATCAAGGTTTGACTTCAACATACCAGTAAGATTCATGAGTGAAGTACCAGTGAGTGGTGCTGGTGGAGTTCCCTGCTTACTTGTCACTGTACAGAGGATGCTTTTTTAAAAATAGCTGAGATTTCTTCTTCTCTCCTAGTCTGTGGATTTTCCCAAGGTGCAATGGAAGCAAAGGGCTTTTCATGACTGTTTTGACTGTACTTCATGGGAACCATTTTCCCAGAGATTGTGCTGAATTCAGCTGCTCACAAAAATCCTATAAAGGGATACTCCATGTCATGGAGTGCAAAACAACATGAGTTCAGGCAGCAGTGAGTCTTACAGTTGGGCAGGATCACAGCTGACCTCTTCTCTCCATCTCTGATCAGGGGCATCTTGCAGTGATTCTTGCAAGTAGAACATAGTTTGCAGGTGGAGCAGGCTGTTGGTTTTGTAGATGCTCCTTTGTTGTGTGTGGAGACCTTATTGTTCTGTCTATATTTGGCTGTATGTGGTTGTTCTATTAATAAATGTGCAAATTTAGTAGCAACCTTTTCATCTTTGCCGTAGGAACTGGATCAGGTTCTTATGGAATTGAATCCATCTGTTGAAGCTGTCTGCAGGTAGCTCTTATTTTCCTTAAAAGTGAGCATCACTTGCAGAAATTAGTTCTGTGTTTGGGACTCAGGTTCAGGGAAGTGAAAGCTTAACACCCTGGCTTGGACAAGTAAAGAGAATATCAGTGATGCTTACAGTACATTGTCTGCTTAAGACTTGCAAAATTTGACTTGTATACAATCTATTTTTTTGCAAACTTCTGTAGTCGTATTAATTGCCCTACTGTACTATGCAACCCTAAGTAATCAACATGAATATGTTAATTAATGTAATGACATTCTTGCACTAAGCAGTAGGGTCTATGGGCTAATAATGCCCAATCTCTCCTCTTTCAACATTTGAGTTGTGCATAGTGTACAGGAAGTGAAGCCAATTTATGCAATTATGTAGATCATCTAAGCGATCAGACCTGACAGACGCTAGGTTTTGGGGGAGTGCTGTTATGTGCCTCAAATGTACTCTTAGGCAGGCAGTTGACTCCAGCAACCCAAAGAATCCATAGGCCACCCCAAAATACATCACCCACAGGGTTTTCCTGCTGTTGAGTGTTTATTGGTGGTTGTTTTTTTTAATTATTATACCCTTGCAGTTAACTAGGAGTGCAATGCAACCTTGTAATTGGCAATCACAAAATTCTGTGCCCTGTTTTCTAAAATCATGTCAGCAATGTAAATGTCAAATGCTCCCAAGGTTGCCATAAAGTGAACCTGATGTGAGGATTCTGAAGCACTGTAAAGTTTTTTAAGTACGAAAATCAACTTAGTTCAACATTATTTTCTTTTAGAAATCCTGAAAAATATTATCACCGAAGAAGAGTGTTTGCTTGTGAGGTTGAGGATGAAAAACTAATACATTTCTGAGCATAGGTGACAATCCAGTCTTTGATGGGTTCACAGCTCTTGAATGACTGGGGTATTAGAAGAACTAGATTCAAAAATAGCAGGCTCAAGACAGGGCAGTTTGGAAGAGAAGCCATGTAGGCAGCTGAAAGAACTCCAGGGAACAGACTGAATTTGGGCTAAGCTTTAGCTAAGGCATGACTGATAGGATTTTTAACAGTGTTTTTTAGTGTGTTGAAAGCATCTATTTCCCTTGAAGGAAATCAAACAAACACTTGCAAATTTTCCACTAATTCTAAAGTTCACTGTCTCGCATCTAGCTTGTGTGGTGAGAAACTGCAAGCAATTCACTCTGGAAACCTTGATAGGATTTAATCATCAGTGAATTGAACTAGTTAAGTCATTAAGCATTCAGCTCTTCTGCCATCTCAGTGTAAAAGTGTGTGTCTGCTTTTCATGTCAGCTGGGGTGAGAATGTTGGAGAGCAGAATACAGAATTAATTGGAAAATTAGCAAAGATTGAATTACACTTGTGGAAGCTGTAAGTGATTTGTATAGGAAGGCTGGAAGTGTTTCCTGGACGATGCAGCAGTGTGGAGAGTAGGCATGGGTTATAAATGCACAGGGGTAGGAGGATCTTTTGGAATGTGGTAGTTGAGCTGAAGAACAGGTAGAATTCATGCCATGGGGTTATGTGGCATTATTAAAGCTGAACAGTCTTCCCCCCCCTGCCCCTGAGGGCTTTGTTTTGGGGCAAGGCCTAATCAGCTGACTTGATTAAGAGTGTGATTGTGTTTGGTTTACTTGGGGATGGTGTGTTTAGTGGGGTCTGTGGCAACAGGACAAGAGGTAATAGTTTTGAACTAAAAGAAGGTTGATTAAGACTAGATATAACGAAGACATTTTTACAATGAGGGTGGCTTATTTTAGTCTCAGAATATAGATATTCTTCTCTCAAGTCTACTCACAACCACAATACAGTAACTCTCTGCCTGTTGCCCATGGAGACTGTTATTCTGCACTTATGCTTTGACAAAAAGATAAGTGGAGAGCATTCCCAGGTCACTTAAATGCTTTGGCCACAGACACATTACTCTGTAAGGTGATGGGCATTTTGATGTTTATGGTGCTAAAGTGATTACATGTTGTGTTTGACAGTTTTTTGGGACAGTCTGATATGAATGTTACCAATACTGAACATTATTTGTAAAGTAGACCCTGGATCGTGTGAGGTCTCTGCATTTGGTTGGATATGACTGATATGAGCAGACTTGTACTAGAGAGTGGGTTGTGTCTCTAGAATCTTTCTTTTCATGTAACGTTTGCCTGAGGTGACTGCAAGTGTGTTTCTTGGAAACAATTTTATGTCTATCTTCTCTTTCAAATTCTGGAAACTTTTGTGCTATGAAACTTGCATAAGATGGTATGTTCTTCCGTTATTTTTGGGAGATAACATCAACATCTTAGCTAACTTCCTGATACCTCCACATTTTGGATGTGGAGGATTGAAAGACAGCAGTGAATGCCACTGCTTCAAAGATTCAGCACAGAAATTAAAAAACAAACTTCTGTCCTATTTGTTATGGTGTTGCCAAGTTAACTTAATTTCTCAGTTGGAAGCATCTGAGAATGAAAATAATTTTGAAAGAGGAGAATGGTTTATAAGTTTCACCTATAAATATCTCTGAATTTTTAGTGATTTTTTTATCTATAGATGGAGTTGTGAGATGTAGGTATGCTAAAAGACTTTAAGATTGCACATCATTTCTTGTTTTGAGAACTGCAGAGTTTGGTGTTTAGTGCTAAGGGATGATATTGACCTAAACAGAGTGGATGACTAAGTTGCTGGGGTGATACCTCAGGATCTTCACTGGTGTTAAGGTACATCAGTGCTCCCCGGCATGGATTTGTCAGAATGCTTTGAGAACAGTGTCCAGTCTTCCAGACTTCCAGCAGCTTGGCTGGGCACCCTCACTTGCTATTTCTGGTTTCAGCCTCCAAAGGCACAAATGGAATTTCTTCTAAGACTGTACTGAGCCAACCTTGGCTTCTGGCAGCACTTTAGGTTTGGGGACCCATCCTGAGTAGCTCTCCCTGGAGTTCTCTGAAGAAATAGGGCGAGAGGAGAAGAAAGGCTAATTGCTTTACTTCTCATACACAAAATAATTACTTCTTTTGTAAACAAGAGATCCGGGAAATTTCTATTCTTTAGAAAAACCTCAAATACTTGAACTTTTTATTCCATATTGGAATCGGGTTGCCTTCAATTTAAGGCACTTTCCAATGAGTTCCGACTGGCCGTAAGCATAGAAGGTCTGGGAAAAGTTAGGTTATGTGTCATATTCATAAGATCAGTTTCTGCTGTTTACTTTTAAACTACACACTTGAAATCTTAATATCTTAAGAGAAGGAATGATTTGCTACGTAAGTGATCATACTGATTTGCTAGGTATGATCACGCTGGTCTTTTATGTGGCAGGGTAACACAGATGTCCAGTTCACTGCTAACGCCTGTCCCTGTAGCATGATGTTACTCTGCATACTGCGCAACATGAGACACATGATGAGACTTTAATGGGGGGAAAAAGTTAATTGCCAATCGAAGTGTGAACATAGCTTTCCTAGAAATATGACTAGATGGAGTACAGTTCAGGAAACTGGGATGTTTTGTATATTTTTATAGGACAATTGGGTGTAGTTGTGACTAGCATCAAGTATAAAGATTCAGCCTTCTTGGCGTTTGCATGGGAAGCCGTACGTGACTCCCTGTCTCCGATTGCTTCAGTTCTGCAGCTTCATCCACATCACAGCTGAGCAATGTTATTCTGCGCTGTTTAATATTGCCTGTGTAACACAGAACCTGTAATGCACTCTTAGTAGAAGCAGGCTTTGGGTGTGCTTTGGTCAGGTGATGTATAGCATCTTCATTCATGTCATGCCAGTCTAGGTTGAGAGATGCAGTGTGTCATCTAGTCTCCTATTGCACTGAGGAACAACTGTAACAATTCTTGTTGTCCCTATTACAGGTGACGAAATGTACAGTTTTGACTTGAGAAATAAAAGAACAAATATCAAACATTGAGCATGGCATCATATAGTGCAAGGAAAAGTGTAAAAAAAAAAAAAAGGCACAATAAATTGTTAATAGGAGTGTGACTATGGAAAGCTTCTCTGGAAACTGGAGAAATTGTTTGTAGTGGCTTCTGTTAGGATTTGGAGAAATCAAGAGTGTAGTTAAAGTGTGTATATATAAAAATATTTCCTCACAGTTTTGAGGGGAGGAAGTAGGAAAAAAATCAAAGTGAAACAGAAATGGATAGGGTTATTACAGAAATGAGAAGTTTCCTATGCCGGTTTGTTCTGAGCAAGTGAATTTGGAACAATTTGTATCTTCTTCACACTTTCATTTTTAAGTAGCCGATATTTATGACATGATTTTGCTATTAATTTTATACAATGTGTATATTTAAAGTATACTTCAGCAAAAATGGAAAAAATGTATTTAAATGTATTTAAAGCATACACGCGCATATAAAGTTCATGTAAAATGTAGGTGTTGAATATTTTATTCAGGTTGCTGGTTTTGTCCACATACAAATACATGTATATGTACATATGTAAAAGGTTAATGGATAGTCTGGATTTTCCAATATCACACTGTACATTTTCAAGCATATTTTAAGGCTCAGCACGTCTCTCACATTCTGTCCCAAAGCCATAGAGACGTCTTTGTCCAAGGATGTGTATACATTTATGGAGGGTGTGAAGTTTTTTACAATTTCCTTGGCAACCTAACAATATTTACACCACCACAATTTTCTTATTCAATAAACATTTGCTGTTCAGCTGGCTAGGGCATCCCTGTTCTTCTCTTTCTTTCAGCTATGTGACTGGGTTTCCCAGATGACAGTTCAAAAGTGTTATTTACTGGGCAAATGCATGGACAAGGGACCTGGTTGGTCTGTAAACTTTTTTGTTTCATGGAAATGCAAGCAAGAATTCTTTGTGGTCCCATAAAAATTGTGTCAGGGTGCTTATAGGAAACAGGGAAGACTTCCCTGGCAAAATACTAATTCCGTGGCTTTTCTTGCTGCTATTTCATATTTCCTACAAGAAGTCTTCCCAAGTTCTTTGAAGTCTTTTTCCTCGTTTGCTGAGGGCTACTTCAGTTCTTCATTCATGCGGCTTTTCTTCTTTTCGGAGTGGACTCTTTAAAATCCAGAAGACTTAAGTACATAATCAAAGGACATGATCAAGTAGATGGAGGAGGGTGTTCTTGTTCAGATCACACAAGGAGAGATGTGTGGATTCAGACAAGCCTTTCAGGAGTGGGTGCACTAAGGCTGTAAAGTTTTTCTCTTCCATCTTACTTGGGATCCAGGCTGGGTAACTGGCAGAAGTCACCTTCCTCTGCGGGATGGTACTTCTATTTCTAGTCCCCAGTGGACATTGGCAACATTATGCAGGCCTGGAAATATAAATAATAATAAAAAAAGATTGGTTTAGAAATTGGAAAATTACCAGTCAGTGGAGAATTTACTTTTGAGTTACCTAACAGTTAACCTTCCTCCTCTGGCCTGAGAATGCTGTTTATTTTAAATGGTTAATGTAAGCCTGCATTGTAATGTAGCTAACAGCTCCAGAAGTTCATGGCTCTGCTGTGGGTGTTGGCTTGTCCCTGTGTCAATATGTATTATTGACCGCAGAGTCTCAACATGGCCTGAACTTCTCTGCCCCTTTTCTTCATGATCGCTTTATGCTCTGGAGGAAACAGCAATAAATTACACCTTCTGGAGGGGAAATATTTCATTGAGGCGCACAAAAGGTGAGGGCTACCTCAGCTGGTAGAGGAATGATAATGGCGATTGCAGGACGCCACATAAGCATAAATATCAAATAACATTCATAAATAGAAGGACGGACTGTCACGTTTGCCAGCGCCAGCCGGACAAAACGAGTGGCCGCAGGATGGCACCAGAACCTCAGGAATGGAGACGTGCTGCTGCCTCCGTCCTCCCGGGCTGCGAGAGCTGCTGTACACGCCACGCGTCTGAAAAGCGAATTGGGTGATGACACTGGGTGCTCAGAGGGGTAAACGTGTCCCACAGTCACAATAGTGGATGAACTCAAATTCGACCCGCTTCTGCTCTTCTGTGGGTCATTCCTTAATTATCTATACTGTGTCCATCCAGATTAGACTGTAAGGCCCTTGGGGTAGGGACTTGTCTAAACGATGTATTGCTATGCACACCTATGACACTGTGCAAATAATTAACTGCTGTAATTATTGTGCCTGTAAAGCACCTTCACTTGACATTGCTACTGGGCAGATGCTATCATCCGAATGTGACTGTGCCAGCCAGACTAGGACCTGGAATCTAAAACTGGAAGAGGCTAGGTCCTCATTCACTAACGTGTTGTATTGCTTTTAAGTGTTTGTAGACAGAAACAAAAATTTTACCCATCAAACTTTTCCTTAAATGCTTCCTGGGTGAGACTGACCAAACAGCCTGGGGACCAACACTTCCCAGTAGTGAGCATCTGGGAGAATGAGGTTCTAGCCTATGCTCTACTAAATACTAAAAACACTTCTATTTGAGACAGAAGAAAATGCATTAGCAAGGGCTGTTGTGAGACCTTGGCAGGTTTTTCGGTCTTCCAAAGTTCTCATCAGTAGAAGATGAGGTTTTTAGGGGCCTTGGCCTCCCACAGATGCTGACTTCCCTCAGTGTACTGTTGTGATGCTTAATGTGTTGAATTGGACATGTTGACTCTTGGGACTAATCCAAATCAGAAGCTGTGGGCAAGCCCTGTCTAACTCGACTCTAGAATAGCTGCCTGGGATCTTCTCCATAGCTTTTCTTGGCTCCCAGGGTTACGTTCCTAATGTGATGGAGTACCTTAAATATATGCTGACCTTCCCAGAGCTATATGCATGCTGCCAGAGTTAACATGTGAGGAACGAATACTTTTCACAGACAAAACCAGGTAAAAGATCACAAAGCCTTAAGGAAGGAGGATAGAGCAGTCAAAAAGCACTGCTAAAGCTTTTCTCTTACTACCTGAGCTTTTGGGGTATGCTGAGGAGCTTCTTCAGTATGTTTCCTTCCCAGTACTCCTAGCAGCTCTGCAGAGGAGCCAGCTCTTGTGCAAAGGTGTTATTTTTGCAGAACAGGAGTCCTGGGCTCTTACAAAGGCGTAACAGGGAACTGCTGCTTCGTAAAGGTGGCTGTCAATAGAGGAAATGTGCAAAAGTAACTTTATACGTAAATGTGCAGAGATCAAACAGGATTAATGTTGCAGGAAACCAACACAGGCGTGTGTGTGCTTGCGTGCATGAAGCTTCATCCCGTGGTTTCAGGGAAAGGGTGGTGTTTGCTGCAGAAAGCACCCTGGTGCCAGCAGGAGCTGGCCTGGCTGTGTCAGGGCTCCAGCAAAGAGCTTGAAACCAGCACCTAGAGCAGTGGTCAACTACTCAGCTGGAAGGGGTAATTCGGGGCTGCTGGTCGCTGCCACCAGGGTTATTTCCTTTCTTTATCTCCAGTGGCCAGTGCAACATCTCAACAGCCTCCCAAAAGGAGCAAAGAGCCCATGTTGCCCTCTTCCCAGTGGTGCACCTCAGCTGCCAAACTGTAGGATCGAGGTCCTTTCACTTTTTTCCTCTCATGAATTTTATCTTGTTAGCTTCAAGAGGGGGAATGGACTAGGATCTCATCTGGTTTATGTGCAGCTTGGGAGGGGGGATGCCGTGGATTCACGCCCCTCTTGGGCTAAAGAGTCCCTAGATATATGCGTTGGTGCCCTTTGACTACCTGGGGCTTGGCATGGACATCTTGTTGTGCCACAGGTCCAGGCAGAGGGGTTTATTCTGGCACCATGGAGACCTAGACTTCAGATATGGACTCAGATGCTACATCTCACCAGTTGTCCTGCAGCTACACAATGCTGTACTGACAATTTTGGTCTGAAGGGGTCATGTGTGTATATATGAGCATTTAATTGAAAAAGGCCAGTGAGCCTGTTATTGCAAATTCATACCAAATAGGCTTTGTCACATGGATGTGCTTTAGTTTTTCAGCTCTCCTGCGAAGCAGGTTGATGTTACTTCCATTTTAAAAATCAGTGCTACAGCAGAGCATAGTTACGCAGAGATCAGAATTGTGGTCTGTCCTCAGGCTGTGCTGCCCAGTTTCGGTGTCTTCTCTGTGTCAAGGCCAGAGGCCAAGCACATCTGCAGCTCTGTTGAATTCAATGGGATCAAACAGGAGAGCAGAATTTGAGTCTAAATATGCAAAAGACTTAAATGGGTGATTTGAGACACCAGGACAAGAGAGGGATTTCTGAAAAGTAACAAAAGGTTGTGAAATTGCTAAGGGATTAAGTTGTTTGAATCATTGTTCCAGCTCTATTAAAAAAGGTATAAATTCATTTCAATTCTTAGTGGATTTCAAGCTGCCAATTTCTGAGCTTTCACAGCCTTTGATGTGATTCCAGCTTTCTATGATGTAAGTGGATTATTTTTTCCTTAATTCTGAAGAGGCCATTTCCCTCCCAGCCCCCTCCAGAAAAACATTGCAGCAATCAGACTTTAACCAAACACTGATTTTTGGCTCATTGTGGATATTTAACCCACTCTCTTCAGTGGTCTATTTTTCATATACTTCTTTTCAGACTTGAATGTAAGATGAAGATACCAGTGGTAAACTGCTATTTTAAATAACAATGATCCTAAAACACACGACGGACCATGGACTCCAGTTCCAAACTGCATACATAAAGAACAGTTAATCCATCCTTTAAATGCAGCCAAGCTTAAGGTGGAATATAGCAGCTTTTTAGCATGCAGAGCAGCAAAACACAATTTAGGCTGCGGCATGAGGAATAGTTTATCCAACTGAAAGCAAAAGGGAAATGTAGACAGGAAGAATGCAATTATGTACCTGGACTTAATCCAAGGCACCTGAGCTGATATTTCTGCTCCAGCTGAGACAGCCCTGGAACACTTAAATGAGGGCAAACAGACAAGACTGTCCAGCTTGTGCAGCGGCAGGGACCTCCAGTGGTACTGGGGTCCTTTCCTGCTGACGTGGATAAGCTGGATCACTGCAGGTTCAGAGGAAGACATCTGCCTATTGAATTATCAGTGTTGCAGCCTGTACATTTCTAGCACAGTAATGCCTCTGAGAATAATACACCGTGTGAGAACGACTGAAATCACAGCTCAGACAAGTGAGGCTGAAGATATTGATGTATATTTGGGACCAAAAAAAATTTGGCTTGCAACAGAGTTGCAAAGACAAAATTTATATTTTCTTAATTTTGGATGGGTTGTGCTTCCTTGTGAGGCATCCAGCACCTTTTAAATTACACTGTTGCCCAATATCCCAAGGGTTTGGTGGAGCATCCAGGAGGAAGGAGGTGCAGAAAACTTCCTCTGGGCACTAAGGAAGAATGACGACTCCGTGCTGAGGCTATGAGGGGTTGGACCTCCCTTTTCTGTGATGCCACACACAGCAATGGCTTGTACCATGAGCAGGAAGTTGGCCATTGTCCAATCTAAAGAGTGGTTTAATTTTGTGATGGAGCATACTCCTGCAGATCTAGCTCTTAGAGTAGACCAGCTCCTTTGCCTTGCATAGCACTAAGTGTGTACTATCATGGTGGAGACATGGAGAATTTGGGCAAACCCTCCTCTGGTGTGAGCGTGCTCTCAGGTGTGCTGAGGATCACCTGGTGCTGCTCTGGCAGTTTTTATTTTTAGTCTTCTGTGCTATAAGCAGCATCTTTTAGGCTTTCTGTATTAATTGCAAATGTTGCTCTCATGAGAAAAACAGTAGTTTGTAAATTTAGATGTTTAGCTCTTATAAATGCCTTATCAGAAGGTTTTAATGAGCAATCATAACAAGTTTCATTACTTGAGACTCACTAATGATTCTTTGATTGCTTTACTCTTTAGGAGAATTCAGTTCACAGACTGTACTGGGGGTGGCTAGGAATTGGCTTGTTGTAAGGAAAATGTTTTCTCTACATAAACATTTAATGAAAACTTGAATGTTGAACAGAAGATTAATTTGCATTAGTCCAGAACTAAATTTTACGAACAATTGAAATCTGAAAGTTTGTGCTAAAGATATGTCCAGCAGTTACCTTCAGGATGTTTTTCCTTGCGGAAAAAGGTTGCTTAATCTAACATCCAGCATGCACTAGATGGCACTATTTTATAGCGTGTGTACCTGTCGCTTGTCCTGCAACTGAGTTTATTCATCTGTGGGGAAAGTTAGTGCTCAGGTAGCTGTCACATTTGAAATACTGGTAAACAATCATCTTGCACAAGATCTGATTATTGTCATTTAACATACAACTTGGCTCAAAGCAAAATACTGAAACAACACTTGGTTAGGGATTTTGGCCTGGAATCTGGAAAAAAGTCTACAGCTGAAGCTTTAAATCACACCAGCTAAAACAAAATCAACTAATGTTTTTGGGAGATTTATATGAACTGTGAACCCTCGCAGCCCTCCTTAGCTCCCGGTCTGAGCAGTCCTGGTAAACTGTGCAGGAGCACAACACCAGAGACAAGATACCCCTATAGACATGCATGTATAGCTCGTATACCCTTGGACACCGAGTCCTGGATTTGGCCTAAAATGTACAGCATAAACATACCCTGCTTGACTTTGTAACTGCAGAGCTCTCAGTTGTGAAGTCAGGATTTCTTTCTATTTTTTCTATTGGATTAGGCTGTAAACTGTAGCTATGCTCAAGTTTCCCTCTTTCTGGCTGGGGCCTCGTAACTGCTATTACTATGAATAATGCTACGTCTTCATAATGTATTATGATCCCAAAATAGCAATGAGCTATATAGGAAACTGTGTCCCAGGATAATACTGCTGTGTCTTTTACAGCCAAAGTAGATATTCATTTTAATATCATCAAGATTTCCCTTGCAGAATAGCAGACAGTTGTCTAAATTTAGGTATTACACCCTATATACCTGAACACAGAATGATGCTGAGTTGCTCTGTTGCACATACTTACTGCTAATGTCACTTACAGGGCTGTGAGAGGATGAGAGTTAGACCCAGCTAGTTGTTTTTTTTTTATCCTCTGACACAGAAAAGCTTTTGGTGGCTCTGGATTACCAGGTCATATTCATTTGCAGTCCTTCTAGGGTTCAAAAGTGGTGATCCATCAGTGATGGACAAAAACCTGGTGAGCCACCAAAGCACTCCGAGACTGCAAGCATTTTTGAAGAGGCCAAGATCTGTCTTTCCTCTCACAAAAACATTTCAACTTGTTTTTGTTCACTAGGTGGCACAAATGCATAAGAGATTGATTTGGAAAAGTTTTCTCTGCAGTTTTACAGTTGACGTTGTAAATGTGTCCAGGGTAACTCTGAATGCATTTCAAGAATGATTTGGGGTCTAAAGCTCATTTTTGAATAAAGACCCATACTGGTATGTTGACTGGGGACAAAGCCAGTGCACCAAGCCTTAGTCATCTGAGCAATGCTTCTTCCAGTGTTTTGATATGACCAGCTGTATTCATGTCATGCGTGTTCATCACCACCCTTCTTCCCTTCTTGGTCTTCTCACAGTACTGAAAAAAACCCCATCAATTCCAGTCACAGGGGCGGGGGGGAAAAGTGAAGAAAGCTCGTAACTGGGTAGTAGGAACAGTGTAAAATGGACAGCGTTAAAAGAAATACCAGTAAACACAACAGATAGTAGCCATGTCATTCCTCATCCAAAGTTTGGCTGGAGGGAGGGAGCGGAGGCAAAGCCAGTGGCGCAACGATGGGGTCTGACATGCCTCCTGCCCTCCAGCAATGCCGCTTCTCTCATTTGGAAGGATTGGGCTGGAGGTGGGAACTTTAAAGACTTAATTGTTTGAGGTTCCTTTTCTGGCTGGGCAATACAGGTTGGCTTTGTACATGTGCTCTTAGAAAGTGCTAGCATAAATCCCAAAAGGTCTGCGTGCTTTACTCCTTTCTCTAAAGACCTAACTTACTGCTCAAGACTTCCACAATTTCACCAAAATGGTATTTTCCAAATACGACTTTTTTGTTTGATGTATATTTATATACATATGTATGTTTTATTTTCTGTCTTGATAAATTATCTCTGTTAAGGGATAATGAGCTCTTGGGTTTCTCCCCCTACCTCTGCTGCTTAACTCTGAGGATAGTAGAAGTGATGTGATTTCAAAGTTGAGGGTGAGTGCAAGACCTGCCGACTCATGAGGTTTGTGCTATGAATAAGGAGGGAGCAGGCGGTGGCGGAAAGCCACCACAACCATTAAAATGCAAGTGGAATACTGAAGGTGGGGAGGGCTCAGGCTTTGAAAGCGAGTAACTTAAACATTTTCTTTCCAAACATCTGTAAATTGTTAGTCCGATTTATTTTGAATTAAAAAAACTCTCTTTTAGCAGACTGACAGCTTATTTTAATTTTCAGCCATTAGACTTTTCAGCCATTTGAATTAAATGCTGCATCATTGGCTTTGGTGCTGGAGAAAGGTGCTGCTGCTCATCAGGTATACTTGGGTCCTTTACCAAAGAGTACTGGTTTTTTCCTTCTTCTGTGGACAATACCCTTTTAGCAGTGTTTAACCCTGTCTGATCAAGTCCTTGAGGGTGTCTGCTATCCCTCTTGAGACTCTGATATGGTTTTCAGTCCTACTGAAAATGGCATTAGCTTCCTAGGCAAGTCAGATGAAGAAGTGTCTTGGTTTAAAGCGGTGTTGCCAAACACTATAACTGTCTCTCGGCATGGCAGCAGCCAACAAAAAAAAATTCAGGACTTAAAGCACCTCCTTCCCTATTATTCTCCCTCCACTGTTGGCATTTTGCTTTTGTTACAGGGATTATTGTTTGTTCAGTGAAATTACTTTCACTTCCTGGAAATCCCAAACTCAACTGTTATAAGCATTTTCACCTCTAATTTCAGAAAGATTTATGGAAGACAGGAAATGTGTTGGATTATGTGTCCCCCATTCACTTTGGTAGCCAGTAGCGTCTGGAGTTCAACTAAACGCCTGTGATACTGAGTTTGGTGCTCTGACAACTGAAATGGCTGGACTTGATTTTTTTTTTTTGATCTGCAGCTGAACAAGGACTTTCAGGTGCTTCAGATCTGTGCCTTGCTGTGACCTATCTAGCAAATGCATCTAACCTTTAAACTTGGTAAAAGTTTAAATCTGAATTTAATTATACTCATTTCTACCTGAAATCATATGAGGTAAAAGAAGAGTTAAATGTTTCGCTATATGATCATGTTCAGCATCAGATGATCCACCTATGTATAATATTGTTTTATCCCAACGTATGAAATTCTTCCGTGGCATCTGAAAACCTTCACATTTTGCTTGCAAGCTGTGGCAAGCTCAGCAGATCTTTGGATGAATGAGTTATTTTGGCAGGTCCCAGAATTTAATCATCTCTAATACAAGCCTGACCACCCTAGAACTGAACCCAGTATAAGTTGTGGCAGTGACACCACTGGATGTTTCATGTTTTATGATTGCTCTTTTTAGTAATCATGTAGTCTTTGTGGCAAAGACAAGTTTCCTGTTGACCATGGCCAGCAGATAGTAAACATATGTTCCCATAGATGACTTGATCTCTGAGTGTTGTCAGGTTTGGACATTATAGTAACAAGCATCCATTAATGTTTCTAGATTCAGGCTTCCATTCTGCAGACTTCCCTAGATGCTTGAACTTGTAAGCAATATGGGCACCATGGTTACATGGATTTAATCAGGAATAGTGCGAAAAGCATCTTCCTGGGTCTGGGGAAGTATTTGGTTAATGTGTACCAAAAAATCCAAATGTGAGAGCAAAAAAAATCTCCCTCCATATCTGCCAATGTCCTTTGAATGTTTGACAAAATACACACTGACAGACTCCTGAGCAATCCTCCAAGGCAATGGGTATCTCAATGCCTTCCCAGACCTTCCCCTATTCTCCTGTGCTGTGACAGGTCCTAAGCTGTGGAGCTAAGGAACTACTTCCTCCTCCTACAAATATAACAAGGACAGGATAAACCCAATTGAAATCCCTGCAAAAAAATTCAGTGACAAAACCATGCAAACATAGTTTGAGAAAGCATCTCCTTGTTTAAATTCTTAATACTCTGCCATTTTTATAGTGTTTTGGGGGTCCTCAATATTGAGGAATTCTGACAAATTACTTTCATGGAAAGTGTTTTGTGACTATGCATAAAACAAATGCATTGGAAGCACTTGTCCAGCCTGAAAAGTTTAGGTGTGGATAACTTTAGTCACCTCTTTTTATATAGAGGTTGGACTGAATATTTTGCACGATCAGGTTTTGCCATGTTATTTCTATTATATATTATATATATTCCCCATTTTCAAGAAGGGGGAAAAAGGATGACCCAGGGAACTACAGGCCGGTCAGTCTCACCTCTGTGCCTGGCAAGATCATGGAGCAGATCCTCCTGGAGACTGTGCTCAGGGACATGGAAAATAAGGAAGTGGTTGGCAACATGGCTTCACCAAGGGCAAATTGTGCCTGACAAATTTGGTGGCCTTCTATGATGGAGTTACAGCACTGGTTGACAAGGGAAGAGCAGTGGACATCATCTACCTGGACTTGTGCAAGGCATTTGATACTGTCCTGCATGACATCCTGGTCTCTAAATTGGAGAGACATGGATTTGATGAATGGACCATTCAGTGGATAAGGAACTGGCTGGATGGTTGCACTCAGAGTAGTGGTCAACTGCTCAATGTCTGAGTGGAGAACGGTGACAAGTGGTGTTCCTCAGAGGTCGGTACTGGGACCAGCACTAGTCGACATCTTTGTCAGAGACATGGACAGTGGGATGGAGTGCACCCTCAGCAACTTTGCTGACGACACCAAGCTGTGTGGTGTGGTCGACATGCTGGAGGGAAGGGATGCCATCCAGAGGGACCTTGACAGGTTTGAGAGGTGGGCATGTGCAAGCCTCATGAGGTTCAACAAGGCCAAGTGCAAGGTCCTGCATATGGGTTGGCCCAATCCCAAGCACTGCTATAGGCTGGGCAGGGAATGGATTGAGGAAAAGGACTTGGGGGTATTGGTGGATGAAACGCTCAATATGAGCCGGCACTGTGAGCTTGCAGCCAAGAAAGCCAACCGTGTCCTGGGCTGCATCAAAAGAAGTGTGACCAGCAGGTCGAGGGAGGTGGTTTTGCCCCTCTACTCCGCCCTTGTGAGACTCCACCTGAGTACTGCATCCAGCTCTGGGGGCCTCACTGCAAGAAAGACATGGAGCTGTTGGAAAGAGTCCAGAGGAGGCCACAAAGTTGATCAGGGGGCTGGAGCACCTCTCCTGTGAGGACAGGCTGAGAGAGTTGGAATTCTTCATCCTGGAGAAGAGGAGACTCCGTGGAGATCTAATTGCAGCCTTCCAGTACCTGAAGGGGCCTTACAGGATAGATGGAAAGCAACTGTTTATCAAGGACTATAGTGACGTGGCAAGGGGTAATGGGTTTAAACTGAAGCAGGGTAGATTTAGATTAGATATTAGAAAGAAATCCTTCACTGTGAGGGTGGTGAGGCACTGGAACAGGTTGCCCAGAGAGGTTGTGGAGGCTCCATCCCTGGAAGTGTTCAAGGCCAGGTTGGATGGGGCTTTGAGCAGCCTGGTCTAGTGGAGGATGTCACTGCCCATGGCAGGGGGGTCGGAACTAGATGATCTTTGAGGTCCTTTCCAACCCAAACCATTTTATGATTCTATTATATCCCACCACGTGTCCCCTCTTCAATCAGGATATTTCAGTAGCTTTTCTTTCTTGTATCTTTTCAGCTTGCTCTCTTTCTTTTTAATAAACCTTTCTGGAAGCTCAGAGTTTGACTTATGCACAACTATGAGTGAAGTGTGATATGGGTATGAATCAGGTAATGGAGCTCTATAGGCTACTAAATGTTCTATGATGTTACACTGAGAAACTACCTTTGCAGTAAGTGCTGGGTGAAAAGTACCTCATCAAATCAGAGGGGATCTGAAGTTTTGCAGGGAGTGTGAGTGACTTTCCCACATCTTAAGTGGTTGGCTCTTCCTATCAGCCTCCCATTAGCCATGCCAGCAGTAATGGTCTCTTTGGCCTCTGATGTGCTGACAAGATCGTATAATTTAAGAGCCTTGGGAAAGCCACAGTAGTTGCTGCAACTTATTCTTCCAGCTTAACTAATGGCTTGTGAAGTTGGAAATCCATGCCCTGAGTGTGATGGATTTTGTTTGGAAATTGATCCCAGTGGATAATTTGTTTAAAATTGTTCCTAGAGATTAGACATGTCCAGGGAAACCTACTTAAAGCCAGGCTCATCCCAACATATGGGGACAGCAGAGATGTCAGAGAATCCTTACATGATAAAAACTCATGTATATTTAGTGTGTGCACAGTCATGCTGAATGATTTTCAAAGCCTACTTCTTCCTCTCTTTTATATATAAAAAAAATAGTCATACCTCATTCTTTGAGCTGTCTTTGCATGCTGTCTTTCCCATGGCACTTGGCCAAGAAAGAGGACACAGGGCTACCCTGTAATGGGAATCCAAGAGGAAAAGGTCAGTCGTTCTCAGCCCACAAAAGAAGACTTATCAATCAGTTGTCAGACCATGGGGCCAGAGCTTCCAGTGTTAAAGTAGTCTGAAATAGATCATCATAAACACCTCACAGCTCTTCTGTAGCAAGTGTGCAAGGATGTGGAAGGGAACTGAGGCTAGCTGTCTCTTCAGGTCTGAGAGAAAGTGTCATCCTTCAAAAACCTTTTGATAAACTGTTGTGCAGTTCCAGCAAAAACAGTACACAAAGACAACTATCTGCAGTGTTCAGAATTTTTGATCAGCGAAGGGAGGAGATGTGTAAGAACAGTAGAGAGTAAGGAATGTAGCTAACGGGTTTTAGAAGAGCTATTCCTAGTGCCCTCTGTGCTGCTAATAGTTTAAATAACTGTTCCTCTGGTAGAAGATTTTTTTCCCATGCTATGTGTTCACAATCTCACCTCCAATCACACAAATGAAAAAGTGTCTGGGAATGTATGTATGGAGCAGTGGTTGCAGCCAGCAGTTCTTGAAAGGTATTGGCGCACCAAAGCTAGTGCATAGTATGTAGGACTTTAATGCAAGCTGGGTAACTCAAATGGAAGATGCAAACAATAATGTGAATAATTAACTCTGGGGAGGTTCACATCTGTATCTGAAATGTTCCAGCTGCCCTCTCCATGTGTACAAAAGGCTGAACCATAATGCTGGATCCAAGCAGACATAATCTGGGAAAATTCAAGGCAACATGTAATCTTCCTTACTGGCAGCCATCTCCTTAAAGAGAACAAAGAAAACTGCAGATGTGAACTCTAGGAGCATTATGGACATTTGTGATTTTAATATGGACCAATATTAGTACAGTTCTTTTTAAAGAAAATAATTAGAGAGCTGAGAGAAATGTTAAACTTAAGTCAGAGGGAGACTTGAAATCCATTTAGGTAGGTTCCCTAATACAGATTGCTCTATTAAGGGCAGTTGACCCTAAATTTATTTATATATATTTATTTATATTTAGAGTGGAGGCCTGTTGGCTGGAGTCAGGCCTTGCATGACTTCATCCAGGATGCCATTTCCTGGGTTTATTAGGGATTGTTTTAGTCTTGTAACACCTAATATTAATTTGGGTTTAGGCAGCAAATACAAAGCTGAGGCTAACTCAGATTTTGGTCTCACTTTGTTGAAGTATCAGTTAATGGCTTAAGGAGAAGGGTTTGGGTCAATCCAGAGATAAACTCAAGATGCTGCCAGTCTTGAATCTGGACACACATTTAAAAGCTCCAGTGTGGGGTGGGTGGAGGGCTGCTTGGACCATTATAAAGATTTCAAGATGATGAATAAACAAAGGATAGATATTTTGATTTCATTCCACTTCTGTTATCAGCTGCCAATTCTTTATGGTCCCCACCCTAACTCTTAAGGCTAAAGCCAGACTGCAGAACTGTTGTAAACCTCCTCCTGACACTCTCAGCTATGACAATTATTAAGCTGAATCAGTTTGTATTGCTGAGCCACGTCTCCATGTCTCCCTCTTTGGCTACAGCTGAAAGTGTTCATGAGTCGCTGCTCATCCAGGTAACATCTTTAATGCCTTCTTGAAGTGAACAATAGATCTGATTGCTTCTTGTAGCGGATAAGCATTGCCCTGTATGGGATTATTGGTGATGGAGAGGGAAATCCACTTGAGGACCATGTTGTGCTGAGGTGTGCTTCTTGCTCAGTTCCAGTGCTGCTTCGGGATGACCAACCATGGCTGTCTTCTCACAGAACACTCTGCATAACATTTCTTTCTAGTATGGTGAATGCCTAAGCCACTAGTGAAATTATGGGCAGTGTTTCTTGTTAAGAAACTGTTCAGATGCCCTCCTGGAGAGGAGCCACACCCAAAAAGTTGAAACAAAAAAAAGGAAAAAGAAAAAATAGAAAGGAAGGAGTGGGGAACAGGAGAAGTTTTCATGAGTGTTTTGGGTTTCTGGACTGTATCTTGAAGCATGCCTCTGAGTTATTTGCAGGCAGAGAGAAGCCTGTGCTCTGAAGCAGCCAGATGTGAGCCAGCTGTAAACTGAGAGTGCTGTGGCTGTGTTAGGGCAGTGTTGAACCTGGGGTAGTCTAAACCTGGCTCTCATCAGGGCTCATCTTTGCTGGGTTAACATTGATGGTATGACTTCATGTTTGGAGCTGGCAAGCTTGGAGAGCGCAAGCAGAGTCACCTTACTTCAGCCCACAAAACACGATGCAGATATGGCCTTGCATTGGTGGGAAATGCTGGAAATCTTTCTTCCACTGGCAGTGCTGAATTTACTGCCCAGAGTCATCCATTAAGGCAGATGGACATGCCACACTCGCATACATGGGGTCCAGGGATGTACAGAGACCATCCATGAGTGAAAGGTAGTGTTGCACTCAAACTTGTTCTGCAGTAAGAAAACTTACCATGTATGTAGTGTCAAATATTATTTGTGTAACTGAATTGCTATCAGTGTAATTAATGAGTAATTATTAGTACAGATCTAAATATCAGAGAAAAGGAAAATAGAGTACAACTGTAGAAAATACTTCCTTCTTGATGCAGTTAAAACAGCTATATACATATATATGCCCTCATACCTATCGTTTCACTGCTGTTATGCACACTCTTCCACTGCCCTTTGGGTCCTGACCTCACTGGCTTCAGACTGGAAGAGGATGCCAATGTCACATCAGTATCCTAAGTCCTACACATGGAGGGCTATGGTGTTGGTGTAGAAGGCTTCTTCTTACTCTAAAGCACATCTGGGACTATTTTTTTGATTTTTTTCTTCTAATGTACTTTAACACTTTTTTGTTAGTCTGCACCTCCACGTTACACCCAGATTTGCTGTTTGGAGTGTCTGGCACCTATTAGATATTTTTTGTTCACTTTATTCCCCCTAATACCAGTTTTATACATTTCCTGAGTATGCAGTTCTTTGAGATGCTGACATCCTGAGGGCCTCCAGTGCTGTTTTATGCCCTCTCCCCCATCATCCCATGCCTGTACTCCTCCACGCCATGACCTGTTCTCACTTTCAAGCCTTCTGCTGCCATACCTTGCCTGTATACACCTAAACTATATTGTTATTCTAGGCAATATTTCATTCTACTTCATTCATTACTACAGAAGAGCTACGTGTTACAACTGCCTGTGTAAAAATGATGATTGTACAACATAATTAGAGAAGCAAAATAAAACAGATAAAGCAATTACCACCTGGTCATAAAAAAAAAAAGGAGGGAGTGAAGCTGAAAGCAGGCTGAGAGAAGTCCAGAGGAGGCTTGCAGAGTTAGCGTGAGGACTGTAGTCTGTTACTAGCCATAGCAATACTGTGTTTACTGAATTTCGATGGAGAGGAGTATGGGTTGACTGGTAGTAGTGTTAACTGCACCTTGCAAGGTCTTAGCCCATCTTTGAAGCAGGAGCTTCAGCTATTTGGTAGCTGACCCTTCTGCTTTCTTCTGAAGGGTCTTGTATTTCTAGGAGAGCCCTGTAGCTCTCCATAACCTTGTGGGTTATGAGGCATGAGATGCTGCTGCTCATTTCTGTGGCTCAGAGCAATGTGACAATTCAGGTTTTCTCGCTCTGAAATGTTCACTTCTCGTGAATCATAATGAATCAATTGATATTTGCTGTTAGCAGCAAAAGGGTTTTGACAAACTCCTCACTGTATAAGTTAAGGGATGTTTTTCAGACACAGGCATACTCGCAATTGGCATAAAGCTCTGGAGAATTGTGTCCAGGTTGTGTACAGATCTATAAATGTGTGGGAATCAGGTTTTCCATCTCAAGGTACATTTTACTTCATTATGCAGGAAAACAGCAGGATTTGCGGCTTTTTTAAATTTCCAGATGTTATGAGAAGATGCTTAATTAGTTTGCACAATCCCAAGGAAATGTCTCACTTGCACAGGTAAAGGATAACTCGTGACAGCCTCTGCTTGCTCCAGTTGGGAGGGCAGTACTTTTCTCCTTTCTCTCTTTTCTTTCTCAGGCGTGTGGCGATTTTTTTCATGTGCGGGACAGTTCCATTTCTCTGCTCAGTCAGGCACTCAACCATTTTGCCTAATTATATCTGATGTTTTACTCATAGTATTATGCTCTTCTTCAGAGGAAATGGAAAACAGATTGTCTCCTTGGCAGCGAAGAATAGCAAATGTGCTGCATCGAATAACTGCTAGATGAAAAAGGGCCACAATTCGCGTCCGTGCCAACCAGTGCTAAAGACACTCTGACAGACAGGAGGCTGCTCTTAAAGATACTCCCTGCTTCCTCAATGTATAAAAATACTCTGAAGTAAAGTTAAGGTTACTTTCCAAGATGGGATTGTGGCTATCTGAGTAGGCAGAGAGTGTTGGAAAAATTTCCAGTGGATTTTAAAAATTTCAGTGAATTGTCATTAAAAATAATGATTAAAAAAAACTCAAAACCACAAACCTGTGCTGCAGTAAGGTTGAAAGACAGTATTTCCTTAACTGGACCCACATTTGTATTTTGGCTTTTTTTGGAGGCAAATTTTATTTATGTGTTGGACTTGTTGTAATTAAAAAGTAATGAATCTCTCCCTCTGACAGCAAATATATATGGAAACTAAAATATATTAAAAAAGAAAAATCAAAATAAATATTTTGCCTTTCAAGGCAGGATATCTTAGTGGACCTGAGTTTATTACTTTTTTGTTGGAAGTTTTACCTCACAGAAACATTGTGGGTTTTGTCTTTTTTTTCATACTTGCTACAATTCCCCTTACCCTTCTGAAGTGAGACTCTAGAATTTGGCTAGTTTTGTGATTGTAATGCTGCATATGCCATCTATATGTGTTACTTAGACATTAAATAAGGTATTTCAGATTCCTGTTATCCATATTGCTGAGAAGCTTTTTATTAAGAGTGTGAATCAAAGTAGATGAATGTTCATGACTCTTTATAGAGGAGACAGGAGTCCCACATTTGATTTACTTCCTTTAACATTTGTAGACACTATTAGAGTGACAAAGATGGAAGAGTGAGCAGAAAAACCTGTAACAAAAAGTACTTTGACTTTGTGTAATTCCATCCTATTCCATTCCATCTGATGCTGTCAGGGTCTCTTCCCAGCACTGTGTCTGATCACCTCTGCGGACTTCCAGTGCTTTTTCTTGGGGAGGATCAAACGACAGGAATCCAGAAGTCCTTCACTGGTGTCCAGTGCAGACAATTCTGCTTTAAAAATCCTTTGGTGGACTGGATTTGACAAAATCCTTTGTCCAACTCTCGTTGTGATGTGCATTAGGCAACTTATCTTTTCTGACATCACTATTCTTCTTGCAGCGTTACCCGATTTCAGTGAGAAATGTGAAAGTCATGATTACATGTTTTGCTGGTTATGCTGGTGAAACCGATAGCTTTCATGTGACTTGACATACTGTTCTGTTCTGCTTGCAACGGGCTCTGTTTGATACCTTCATAGCATATGTTGGGAACTGTTTCATATTTCAAGGAATTTGCAATGATAGTCTGGAGCGGGCAAGCCCAAACAGAAGAGCCTGTGGAATTAGCCTTATCACCCCAGGAGAGGTGGTGGTGGAGGTCTCTATTCCATCCCATTCCAAATGATTTCTCATTAACTTGATGAAAGGGAAGAGAAAATAATTATTTTTCTTATCGTGCTAGTAAGTTCTCCAAATGCTTTAACAAAATAAGTTTATAAGTCTGAATGTCATCGCTGCAACCGTGCTGAGTTTCAAGAATATGTAGGTCTTGGTTGTTTCATCTGTGATGGAGGGTTTTTTTGGGTTTTGCTTCTTTGTGTTAAGTATCTTCACTAATTTCACCTGCTATGCCAGCTCACTACTTGACAGGACTGTTCATACCTGATCTTCCCACCTGATTTCCTAACACAAATGCTTGCTTTCTTGTATTTACTGAGCTGTTTCATTCCTGCATCTGTGTAGATAGACTTTCTTCTGCTTTTTTGCTGGAGGTCAGACATAACAGTATCTTGGATCTTACCTTTCACTTAAACAAATCCTAGCCTTCCATCATTACATTATAGCACTGTGCAAATGAAAGGCTCATAAACATTGTCTGTTCTTCACTTACCAGCTAGAAAGCCTCATCAAATATATCTTGTTCATGTTACTATTATCAGTCTCCAGCTAGATCATGAATGTCAGCTTTGAATCATCATTATCTGTCAGTCTTATTAGAAATATGTGAGAGAAAAGCATTTTTGTATGCACAAAAAAATTGCTGTTTTTTTTGCTGGAAATGGAAAACAGAAATCATGACAGAAAACATACTACCCTGTAGATTCTCAAAGCCTTACATCAGCATCCTTTTGGTTGTGGCATACTGCTACAGTTGTTGGGTTATCTCTGAGCCAGGCTCTTTTGACCTGGGATATCTCCTCAAGACAAATGCTGAGGAGAGCACCCTGTGACTACCTATCTCACCTCTGAGAGGTGTACACCAACGTGCATCATGGCAAGGTGAAGTCTGGCTTAAACCCTGTCCTGGAGGAGGATGGACAGCTATGACTGTATGGCCCTTAAGGGACTGCTACAGTAGCTCAGAATCAGGATATCTTTTTGTTCCTAATACTTTTATTGAAAAGTGTCTTCTATGGCTTTCTCTTCCATTTTCTGCCTCGCTCTGCTTCTGATGTTACCACTTTGGAGATGTAGCAGGCTGCCCTTTCAGAATAAGGGGCTTCTATTCCCATTTCTTCATATCTGTTGGGATTTCTAGGTGAGTTGCCAAGTTATGTGAAAGACCCGAGACCGTGGCAATGCTGTTAGCTCCTGGCCCCCCCCAGCTGCTCTGTTCCCTCTCCACCTCCTGAACAGCAGGACCGAGTCCAGCTCTGTGAAGGCACGCAGGGTGTCTGAGCACCAGAAGGACCTGCCAGGACAGAGCTAGGTTTCATTGCTACTCCGTAGTATGGTAAAGGTAAGGAGAACAGTCTTCTGTAATGTTGGAGAGAGTAGCTGTGTTGTGGGAAGAAAAAAAGACATTGGTTACATCTGGAAACTTTATAGAGTAGAGATTATATCCTATAAGCAGTGCTCACTGCTTCTCCACAAAGCCTGCTCTAAGACCGGTGTGGGACAGCTGGTAAGACTTTCCAACTTGTAAACAAAGCATATGGAATGGAAACAAAATTAAGATAGCACTGAAATCTTAATTCCAAATTAACAAAGTGTATGACATTCCAGATTTTTTTTGTGTGCTTGTAATTGCTAACCTTGTTTTAAAGGGCAGCAGCAGGGATTCATTCTTAATTTCTGCTTCAGCTTTCCTTTTTTTTGGGTGTTACCTTTTAAAATTATTTTTTTAATGCAGTTAATCCATTTTAGAAAACAGCTATTTAAAAAGTGTCGTTATTGTTCCATACAGCCCCCGCCTTCTTACCAGTTCAAATCATGCTGACATGTTCGCACAGTTGAAGTTGGCATTTTGACACGTGTACACATCGTTTTCATCTGCTTCCTGGGGATGACTCCAGTGCTTGAGGTTTCTTTTAACACTCTGAAAAGTCTCTGGCTTTGTGCAAGGCTGCATTTCTAAACAGTATACCAACTCTGAGGTTCAGCCAATGTTTACTTTGCAGGAGAACTTTTTAATATCAAAAGGAAAACTGTCCTCCTACGTTCCACATAGGTAGATGCTATTTGTCGTTTAAAAAAATAATGTAGTAATAATGATAGATGAAATTGCTATTTCAGGGGAAGAGTCATAATTACAGTTGAATCATGGCTGTGGGCTGAAGGAAAGATAAGCACAACGTGTTTTGCTGAGTCAGGCATGTGATTAAGAATACATCTTCTTACTTTGCCCTTTATGAAAACAGGAGTGACTGGTGGTGAGGATATATTTCATTTTTATTGGAGAACTACTTAGTATATTCAGCTTCAGGGGGAGACTGGCTATAACAGGACTAATTGCTAGCTGGTTTAAGTCCAGATCTCGTTAGTGATGATCTAACTTTGTTGACTTATCAGCAAAGGATGTGGCCCAGTACATCTCAAAGATGTATTTCTTGTCAATGGCCCTCCATGGCTGAGCTGATTTCAAGCTGTAGAAGTGACTATTTCACTCTTGACACTGCATCCAGCTAGGTGCTTGTGCCCATCCCTTGCTTTGGCAATAGCGATCATGCAGCAAGCTGATCTGGCTAATAAAAGTTCTAGTATTCTGCCATTTAGCTGATTGTTATGGCTGTTTGCGGAGCCACACTGTTGCTGGAATTTGTATACAGAAGGCAACAAGAATGTACATGGGGTAAAGGCAAGGCACCTCACAGATTGGTTTGACATCTGTGAAAATGCTCCATTAGATATACAGTTGCAGGCTGGGACCTTGCTCTTGCTGAAGTGAGCAGTAAAACTCCCACGTGTTAGGACTGGGCTCTTACTGAATCAATCTAATGATGCTACAGAAGAAATGTCTTTGTCGTTTGTGTAAAAACGCATGTATCACGGGGATGAGGAGAACAAGAAACAGACACAATCCATTTATTTTATTATACAGTTACGATTCCCAATGCTGAGGTATTAAATCAATTATGGATAATATACATTCTGGAAATTGAAGCATGTGGCATATGGAGCGTGTGGAGTGCCTTCATGAGCTAGGGAATGGGGGAAATGTCTTTCAGTATTTGTTGAATTCAGATCTTCAAAAGCATGTGTTATTGTGAGTGGCATGCTCTAGCAAGAATGACGATTACTGGAAAAATGGTGCCATTAAAGAGGAATTTAAGTTCAGGGTTTAATGTGTTATTTTTCCTAAACTTAGAAATATTCTTTTAAAGATTGCTCTCATGGACTGTCAACCGTTCATTTTGGAAACCAAGAAGAAATCTTTCCAAAGTCATATGAGGATATATTAGTTTTACCCAGGGTGAACGTGACATGAGCATGCTTCCCTGCAAGAATGACCCTACTTATTTGTCTTCTGCTCAGCAGTTTATCTGTTTTTACAATGATCCAAATAGATTCAAAGGGGAGGAGGGCTGATCCATTTGTTTTCTTCCCACACAAGAAGCATTTCAAATGTTTTGCACTTTTGCAAATGTTGTGCAATCAATCTCATTCAAAGACGTGCAGCCCACAATATTTAGTCCTGACAACTGTGCCGACATGAAGAAAGAAGGTGCAGCTTTGTTGTTCTGAATCACTTCATGAAGAGGAGCCAATCCAAACAGATTTTATTTGGGTGTAAGGCTTTTTTTGGTATTATTGCCAAGATGGCTTCATGCTCAATTAAAAACAAAACATGCTGAAGCCCTAAACCTTTTAGCAATTCCAGATCTGCTAATGATGTCAGATTGGGCAGTTCCCCACCAAGGAGACATCATTTATTACAGAGGCTGACATCAGTAAGAGACGATGGTCTGCTGTCAAAGCTCTTTACTGGGACATGGGAGAACTAAACTCAGTTTTCACTTTCCCCATGCAACCTTTGTGTGACCTTGATGAAACCACTCCTCTCTCTGACTTGACATCATGGTACTTAACAAGTTTATGGCATACTCATAAGCTGGATGGTAGCTTTTGAAAAGAGTGGTTGAAGAGCTGCGTGGGAAGCTTGTCATCATTAGTAATGTGCTTTTGCAATTTAGAAGGTAGTTTAATTCTGGGTTATATGTTTGGGTAACATTTCACGGGCTGTGAAATGTATCAAGTTCCGCACAACACAGTAAATGTGCAAGACCACCAGGATCATGCCTCTTTCCTGGAGTCTTCCATTTCTTCTCTACTGCTAGTTTGCCTTCATTTAGGCAATTTGAACAGAAAATACCATAAGTGCGTCTTCATGCCAAATTGTCATTCTGGCTGTCATTTAGTAGTGGTCTCTGATGTTAATTACAACTTTTCAGGTGCTTCAAATATTAAAATTGTGAAAATTAAGTTGATGGCAATCAAAATCAGGAAGAAGGACTGTCTATACCTTTTCTGAACTTCTTAGGTCACCCTAGAGAGTGCAGTTCCTACCAAATTTCATGGTTTTAAGGTACCTGTTATCTCAGTGGGTGTCTGTCCCAACAGGACTACTTGCTTCCACAACTGCTTTTGATATCCAAGTGAATTTTTTCCTTAAACACAAAGCCTTCTGCCAAATGGCTGTCTGAACAATTGCATTTGAACTGGAAAATGGAAGGAAAAAACATTGTGTCAGGTCAACCTGAAATGAAAGACTTGCAGTTTTCTTGGTGAGATCAGTTCTCATCTGTCACATTTTTGTAATTAAATATTTGTTCCATTCAAAATAAAATGCATCAAGAGAAATATTGTTTCAGTGAAAATAAATGTAGGTAAATTTGGTCTCAAAACGTTGCTTCAATATGGAAAATGGATTCATTCCACTTTTGTCTTTTCCAAAATTATTACTCTTTTGGCTGTTCTTGTGACAGTAAGGAAAACTCAGAAATTTCAGGAGACAGCCTCTTGTGAAATCATAGTCTAACTTCCAAAGAAGGAGTGAAAGAGCAAAAACACATGATAACAGCAGGGAAGTTGTGCTCTCCCAAAGTTTATGGGCATCATGCACTAGGTGAATATCTGTATTCATGTTCAGCAGTAATTTTTTTACAGAGGAAGTCCCACTGAAACCAGTGGGAACAGTATTTTTATATGAGAATGAGAACTCCTGAAGGGTAGGAATTATGGGGAGTTAGTCCTAGTTCCAGGGAAATATGTGAGGCTGCCTTTTGCTTAATGGCAGAGCTCAGATTTAGTTGGAGCTCTCTGGATATCTTTTTTCCACCAAAACTGTTATGTAGACTTTTTGCCTTAGGCGAAGCTTCGCCTAGATTTCCAGACTGCTGCCAGCATTCGGCAGTGGCCAACCTGCTGCAGTGCACACAGGCCCGTGATGTTAGTGGGATGCACAAATGGATGTGTGCTTTTTGTCCATGTTTACTTCCTGACTTGTGAGGAAGAGCAGCAAGCAACCACCTGCCATGTATAGTCTCCTTTCCCTGCCACTAAATGAAGTCTTCCCACCATTTCAGATAATCTCTTTATGCTCCTGATGGAGGAAATTGTCAAAGTCAGTAGATGACAGGCCTAAAAATAGCAGCCCAGAATGTAAGTCTGGGTGCCCAACTCATAACTTCCACTTTTAGATTGCAAAGCATCTTGAGTTATTTGCAATAGTGATAAAAGGAAACATTGTCTTCCTATTAGAAGGTAGAGGTGTGTTTGTATTTGACAAAGGAGGGAGCTTTTTACATAGATTACTTCTGTCATTGTTTAGATGTGATATGTTGAACCTAAGAATTTGTATAAATGCTGTCTTTCCAAGACAAGTGCCTGATGGTAGAATAGCCTGCTATTCCCTCTTCTTACTCTGCATAGCATTGATGCTAAGCTCCAGCTGGAGAAACAAGCAAAAGAGCATCTCAGAGCTTCGCAGCAGGTTATATACTCTTTTTACGTTATAATTTAGTTGCTAAACCACGCTGGCACTGCTTGTTCCACACACTTGTGGCATGGATTTAATGGGCTCTGTTTAGCTAGCAACATTCATGCCCTAGAGATCATGGCTAAGCTGGACAGTGAGAGTCATGCTTGCTAGCAGTCCTGTGGTGTGACCGAAGAGCAGGCACTGCATTATGCTCTGCTTCGGAGGTGCTCAGTCAGTCACAGACATGCAACATTAGCTAGACGAGGGATGCTTGCAGAGCCCCAGCTTGCTGTAACCACTCTGTATTTCACTGTGCGGGGTGATTGTTCTGGCACCCTTTCTTAGCCAAGAATTCTGAAGGACCTAATGGTGCTTCTGTAGTGGTGTTACGGTCTGGATCAGAAGAGCGTTACTAGCCATCACCTATTACTGAGCTTTGATTTGCAGCAGCACAAGGTTGTGATGCTCACAAGCTGGATTCCTTTTGTATGAAACCAAACTGGAAGATGTGCCCATAAAACCCTGTGGCTGGAGGTGAACAGCACCTGGGATCAGACTAGACTTAACATGGAAAAACTGTGGATGCTTTGCTCTCCAGAGCTGCTCCTATTGATTTGTACTACCTGCTATGAAAGCTGGGTGTACAACTCCAGCTGAATTCAAATAGGACTAGAAAAACCTAACTCCTGTGAGTTACCCTTAAGCAGCCTCTGATGGCGAGGAGGGGGAGAGTAGAACTGGAAGATTCAGTACTGCAGGTGTGAATGAATAAAATAAAGAAACCACAACATGCTCTTGCTTAGCCTCATTGAATGCAGTGTTTGCCACAGGTTCTGCTTCAACTCCAGCAAAATCATATATTTGCAAAAATTAATGTGGGTCAGAGGATGAGAAAGATAAGTGAACCTAGTGACACATGGTGGGGAAGAAATTGGATGCAAAGTAGGAATGCAGTGTTTGGACAAGAAATGTTACTGTACTGAGCCAAAGGAAAAGGCTCAAGATCAATCAGCCAGAAGACGAAAAGCTTTAAAGGCAGAAGAAATGCTAAAGTTAGCATGTGTGGCTTACTATAAATTGGGGTAATCTGAAACAGATATTCTCTGAAGAATACTTCCAATGTTTCCTGGCTCTGCTCCAGCTACTTCAAAGCCCTGTTATCAGTGAATTGTGGTCCCAGTGTTAGGAAAGCTGGGCGATGTTCTAAGGAAATGTCAGCTTCAGATCACAGTTTCCTCTCATTTCTGTGAAAAGAGGTCAAATTAGCAAAAGTACTGCCCACATGCCATCTCTGTCACAGCCCTCCACGGCCCACTTTGTTAATGCGTGAGCTAATCCCTAGGACAGGGAACAAAATTGCTTTGAAACAGTAGGCTATTTGATTTAGGAAGCAAAGTTTAAAATAATACCCCAGCAGTATGTGTTGCCAAAAATCTGTTAGGCTGAAAAGTTCATTAGAGACAAGCAGAACAATTAAGGGAAGTTTTTTAATTCCCCTCCACCACTTTAGGATCCTTCACACCCTGTGGGATCTCTTAGGGCATTGGGTGAACGGTACCTTGTTATCTGGGTGCTAATTCGTCCAAGGTTTGATCAGGTAATCGGGGTGAATGGAAATCTTACTTCTGTTGTGTTCTCTATAAGCACCAACATATGAAATTCTCTTTTATCTAAACAGTACTCATGCTGCTCTTCACTGCTTAGTTCTCAGTGGTCTGAAGGGCAGAGTTAGAAGGTTTATTGTTTTATGTAATGTGTCTGTTTCACAAATCCAGGTGTTATGTGAAGATACTGAGATTGCTTGGTCTGCCAGGATTCAATCTTGTTACTTCAGAAACAGCTTTGCTAGCATAGCAGGTCATGTGTAAAAGACCTTTTAGAGGTTAGATATTGCAGTCGTCAAACTCAGATCATTAAACTGAATCACTTTAGGCTGTCAAATTTCAGTGGAGCTTGATCCGACATTTGTAGTGAAGATGGTTTACATTGTAAGACTTTAGATTTATTCCCGATAACACTCATACTTCATCAACCCAGGCCAGGAATATGCTGAATCTGTGCACTGACGTGGCACAACTCAGTGTATCAGCTAAGGATCCACGGAGGCATCTCTGGAGCTATTGCTAGCCACCTGAATGAGGAATCCCCCGGTCCTCACTGCAGAGTGCAGATTCATCTCGGACAAGTGGATCTATGGATACATTCCCTCTCCTCTACACCAAAAACTTTGCAGTGTTGGATAGGTAGATGCAATGCCACCCCCAGAGCTGAATGAAACTGAATGGGACAGGAGCTGGATTTCCATAATTATGCATATTATGAAAGCAGAGAAGAGCAAAGCTAAGCCTTGCTAAAAATCTGTATATATATCATGCCAAGTAGGTTCTTTTTAATGCTGTACCCTGTGGCAGAAGCAGAAGGAAATTTATAATTAATATCCATTCAATATGTTGGTCTAAAATCAACTCCAAAACCACAGGCTTTTAAGACATGTGATGAAAGGAGATCAAAAGATGACAGTGTTTTGGATGTGTTTGGTTTTACTAGCTCTGGGAGTACTAATAACTGACAGACAGAATCATTCACTTCACTGATCACGGATCTAGATGTAGTAATAATACAGGTGACCCTTACAAAACCCTCAGTGAGCTTCCACCCCCACAACAGTCTAGATCTTTAATGGTGTCTTCTTCCACACCACCAGGTGAGTACAGGCCATCCTTGGGCAGGGATGCACACACACGTGCAGTTTACATACAGTATCGTATCTATCACAAATGTTTTACCTTCATTATATAGTTCTAATCTGAAAAGTTGCTCCCTATAAAAATTATGAAAATTGTAACCCCATTATTCACCAATAATTCTTCAGAATCACAGGCTCAGTTCAGATGAGATATGAAAGGCCATTCTGGTAACAAAACATCAGAAGAGGCATGCAAGAGATGCAGAAAAAGACAGCTATGTATTATTCAGTTGGAATCATGAATCATGCTCAAGAGTGTCTCAAATATTCAATTTCGATGTACTGTTTTTCTGGGGGAAAGGATAGATGAAATAAAATATATCAAGAGAGAGATGTTTAGACATTTTGTTTACTGCACTAATAAGAAACACTCAGATGCTCAGCTAAATACGCCATATAGACCTATATGGAGCCAGGTGGACTAAGAGTAAGAAAGCTGAAGTAATTGGCAGACAGAGACCCCTGTGGATTTAGCAATGCCTAGTTACAACAGCCTCTTTACTTTTTTTTTTTTTTTTTTTTCCTGCTCGTGGCAAGTTGGTGCTGGTTCTGACCTGGTTTCTTTCTTTTGGCTCACGGGTCCCACCTCTTGTAGAACTGCACAAAGTAATTGCTGCACCAAGCCAGCAATAGTATTTCATGCATGATCTACAGATTCATCTCTCTGAGATTAGACTGCTTGTCTTTCAGGGCTTGCTTTGCTTTTTTGATCACTTTTGTTATTTTAAAGGGCAAAAAAAAAAGAGGTCATGCTCAACTATGAGTACTAAATGACTTTCCAATGGTTAACCTCTGCTCTCTTTGTAAGTCATTTATGAATAGCTGGCTATTCAGTTTGTTCAGTTATTGTGAGTCACTTCATTTCAGATTTGGAAGTTTTTCATGAGCTATTTGCTCTGTATTCAGGTAGTTTGACTAGTGGGGTATGACTAGTCAGCAATTTTGCTGACTGGAATGCTAATAAATGGGAGGAAAGAATTCAGTGTTTTCAGGATGACTGCTTTAACTCTCGCATGCAAAACCTTTTCTGAGCAAACAGCCACAAAAGTATTTACCACACTTTCACTTCCAGAAAATAGTCTAATGCACTACAAGTACTTATTTATAGATGTCAAAAAATACTAAAATGGTTTCTGAGTGCTGTAGAAGTGGTACCCTTTGAACCAGTGTTCAAATAGCTCAGTTGGTGAGTGAGCCATCGTCACATTTCACTGGGGGCAGAAGTTGTTCCTTTTGTTTAACGTATAGTGGTTGCGGTCTCATGAATATCTGATCCCTAGGGATTTGAGCTTCTTAGAAACAGAACTTCCCCCAAATCCATGCTCTCCTATTCCCAGAAACTCATCCAAAGAAATAGAGCTCGTGTAATTGGATAAATGACTATGTCTATGGAACAGATTCATTTCAGGCCAGGTCTCAAATTTATCATAACAATTCTCCCCTGAGGTACAGCAGCAGAAAAGAAAATTCAGGGCTCCGCTGATGGAAATAATTTTTGAAGAGGAGACCCACTGTCACAATGAGTGAAGGTAGACTAGTTGTTAGCTTAAAAGTATATGGAGAGAGTAGCCTCATGATTTATCTGTCTTTCTGATTCTTTTTCATTTAACCCCAACAAAAGTGTAGCAGACAATAGGCTGTGAAATTTTTCCAGGTTTGATATGAAAATAGAAAAAGGACTTTTTGATTCTGGAAGAATTCAGATTTCAGGAGTGGCACATATGTCTTTTCTTGGGACTTTGCTGTGGGCTTCCTCCTTCCTAGAGGCAGCCCTGTTTGGCCCCATTTAAAGTTTCAAAGGCTCACTTTTCTTTTTTAAAATGCTTCTTCATTCCCAAGTTAAGGGACTTGCCATCTTCCTTGTCAGGGAGGAGAATTGGGGCTAATACAGCTACGTGTTCCATCCTGTGAAGTACCCTCTGCAACTGAAGTAAAGACAAAAGAAATAATTTTGGGACCACGCAGCAGTACTCTTGCCTTAGGCTGACCTAGGAATTGTTGGACGTGGGCTGAGAGCAGTCACGTGCTGATTCCAGCAGGACCCAGCCGTGTGGTAACTGATTAATAATTGCAGTGCTTGCCGTTTAGTTCTTAACGGTAATAGAGTACATCTTCCCTTGTTGTTGTTACTGCAAAGGAGGCCCTGGGTACAATTGTGCTGCTGCAGGCAGTTATTGAAAGAGGAAAGTCTGAGAAGCAACGCGTATGTTATCTCCTCAAGAAGCAGGGGCATCTCCCCTTGCCTCTCCCATCCTGGGGTCTGACCTTCCTTCCTCAGACCTGTCTTTAATGTCACTTACTGAGAGTTACAAAGTGCAGCGCTGCTGAGAAAGGTCTGGCTAGCAAAGCCTGCCTCTCATCAAGGATGGGTCCTGAGAGCCTCCAAAGGACCCCGACTTCCTCTCTAATCTTTCAGAAAAGATTATGTGAAGAGGAGATGGTGGCTGTGTGTACATGTTCCAGGAGGGGAGAGGAGGAACACTTCCAAGAAAAGAGTTAAGTAATTCTATTAGCCTGATACATCCTTCCACTAGCTGACTGGTTAGCTGGAAAGATCCCTGCACACCCTGAAAGACACAACTTTCAAATGAATTCTCACAACCTCTCTGGTATACTGCAGACACCTTTCTTTCTCTTTTTCATTGTCTTGATATTTAGGGAAATTTACACAAAGCTGGTTTGCCCCAGATGATGCAAAGTTAAAGTTGTGAGGAAAAAAAGATTAAAACCAATGAAATTCTGAATACTGGAATTATTCCAGCAACTATAACTGTGCAGTCTTTGATCTCCTACATATTTGATGGTTTGTATCACCAATGCAAAATTATCTTTATGTTCCGATTTAAGCAGAGAGAAGTAGATTAAAGACATACATCATCCCAGTTTTACCCTTAAGATAATCAGAGGCTCTGTCTGTCAGAGACAGCAGGTGGGGCCAAATTAGCCAAAGATACGAACTTTTAAGTAAAGGAACAGTAACACTGAGGAATTCTCATGGCTCCTTTTATTGCTAAATAAGCAAGATTCATCTTACTGGCATGGTTTGCTTTGCATATCCCCTCCATGATGGGAGGCTAGTGTTTCACAGTGGACAGAGCGTTGCTGGGTAGGCTACGGGCGGTAGAAGCTCTTACTGCTAGCATAGCTCTGCTTGTGGCCTTTTGCAAGCAGCTCCTTTCCATAGGTTCCTCCAGTTTCCTCTTCCTAAAATGGGGGAAAATAGCTTTTTATCTGATTTTAAAAGCACTTTGAAGCTTAATATGGGGTGTTTTGTTCATCGGTTTCTTTGATTTGGGAAAAAACATAAGGCAGAAAGCCACTTTGTCCCTCAAACCCTTGCAGTTTTTGCCCTCTTCTAAGAGTGCCAACAACTGAGACTGACTGCGACGATGCTTTTTGAAGTGAGAAGCCTTGTGTCTGTCGTATCAGCTGACAATCCCAAACACACTTAATATGCTTTGGACTCCTGAGTAGCCTAATGAAGCCAAGCACAATGTTGCTGTTATGGTAAGGCCAAGATTTTTGTGCACACTTTTTTCTTTAAATAGGGTTGGAAAAACTGCATGAAGAGCCTTTTCTTCTTTTGTCTCCTTTTCCAGTTCTAGACCAAGCCAGAGTCAGACCTTCATGAAAGTCCAGACATTTTTAAAAAAAGTAATTGTTTGATTCTGTGTATATTTTTGTGTGTGGGGTTACAGTACATACAATTAACGTGACTCAGGCTCAGGGTCAAAAGTCTGGGTTGACTATGACTGGACTTCTAATTTCCTCCATACTAAGTCACCCATCCTTTCTCTGAGTCATTCTTCAGCAGACAGCTTCAAGGTTAAAATTGGAAAGTAGAAACATATACCAAGAGAAATGACTGGTGAGAATGCTGCAGGCACAGCTTGTTTAAGTTTCATGAGCTGATGTAGCAGCCGCTATCTCAAGGGAACTCCATTCTAATGTCTACAACAGATGCCCCTTAAGATATTCATAAATAATTCAGGCTGTAGAACATCTGCAAACATATATGGCATGAATGCATCACGAGCTGGTAAACATACCCATTGTTGGTGTCAAACAATCCCTGTGTGCACACTTGCTACAGATGTCCTTTGTAGACAGTCTTCCATAGTGTACCCTGGTCATGCAAGGCCATGGGAGGATGAGTAAGGGCTACCAAGCAACAGCAGTGGCATTTGTTATGCACACAGACCTTTTCAGAAAGTACAGCTGCCTTGCTAGAGGTCTTTGGCAGTCACCGGCAGCCAAAGGCTGCAAATGAGACTCTCACCAGATGCTTTTGAAAGGAAAGCTGAAGACCTGAAGCATACAGAAGTGGTACAATAAGTCACTCTCTTGACTCTCTCTAGTCCTTATAGCAGTACACTGAATTTCTTTCAAAGACAGATCTGGGAAGATGTTTATCAAAAAGCAGATCATTTATCAGACTAGCAAGCTGCCTACTCAGTTATTTAAAATTGATGCAGTTAAAACACTGGCACTCAAAAGGCAGAGCTGAATAAAGCTGAGATCACTGTGTACATGAATTAAAATCTATCATCAATGCATTTGGAAGGAGTTGAGAGAGTCTATTCTGATTACATAGGTCTCTCCCTTGTGCAATTCTCTTTGCACTCCAGTCTGAGGCTCATGGTGTCCACACCCTGCACACTCTTAATGGCCACCAGACTCATAAATGGTTTTTTATACTATTTATGTTATCTTAGTGTATGAGAGACTACATAATAGAAAGGGACAAACAGATTGGATTGTAATGTTGAAAGGAATGACATGATTGTCTGTTGAAGTTAATATAGAATCTGAGTCTGGATCTTCCACCTTTTTTGTTGACTAGGTCTTCAGTTTTAAGCAAAATCTTTTAATTAAAAGTTGAACATGAGTTCATCAAGATGTCTAGCAGTGACGTTCTCGGAATTCACTTTTGCTATCCAACATATAAAGGGAAATTATTGCCGAGAGAGGGATTCCTCTATCTGAAAGACACAACGTCAATTCACTAAAAGCAAAAATGAAATAAAAACACTTGAAGTGTTTATTAAGTATTTAAGTCCTTAACATTTAAAATTGAAGATGTAGCCTCTCTACATCTCAATTTCCATCCCTGTAAAAAGGAATGACATTAGTGCCAGTTAATGGGAATTATAATAATCTGTTGTGGTCCCCAAAGATGCTCATGTGTTATGGTAACAGATACAAGAGATCCTCAAATGTCCCATTGAAGTCAGCTAATATTTTGTGTTTATGAAGACAGGATTTCTCCTAGAGGACAAGAGGCCAATAGAAATTGTTCTCTGTATGCTAAATGCCACCATAAATGCTCCAGATATTAAGCTGAAGTAGCCAATGTTACTCAGTAAAAGGAGAACGGGTAATGCTTTCTGACGAGGCCAGGTAACAAACAGTTGCAGTTTCCGCTCAGAGATAGCTTTCCCTCAGCCACCAACCGGTCTGATTAATGTGTCCTAAAATAGCTTGAGTTTTCATAAGGAAGAGCGTATAAAAGCTACGCAGAAACTTCCCTGGAAGCACCACTACATGAAGCTGTTTTCTGTAAGTGTCAGCAGTGGGGTTTGCTCCTAGTAAGGATCCCAAATTGAGGATGGTTTTCTGAACTCTTTTATGACCTGTTTAAAATTCAGCATCTCAAAACTTGGTTTAGATAAGTTGTGTTAGGCTAGGAAAGGAGATAAATCCTAGATTAGGCTGAACCAGATCAGCCTGATGAATTGATACTTTTATGGGGGGAATTGAGTTGTCCTGAAGAGATGTAGCCTTGGTTGATTTGTGTTCCCCGCCCCTCAGAACTCTAAACTAAAGACTCTTGTTCCATTCAGATTTCCTATTTCAGCAACACCATTTAAACAACCTATTGCTGTACAGAGTATTTTCCAATAATGCTAATCATCATCTGACAAAAATGATTCCTAGGGAAAAAGTGTACAATTAAGAGTATACCTACTGTATTTGCTTTGAAAACTTCTATAATTGTATTATAAAACTTCTGGAAGCATTTGGCAGCATGAATTATTTGTGAAAGAAGCAGTGCAATAGAATGAAATATGAAGCAATGAGATTGTATAACTTTCACGCTTGAAAACAGTGGCTGGTTTATTCCTCATAAGGAGGATCGATGTTTTTTGTTTCACTCAATGTCACTTACAGTTGCTCTTAGGTCAAATAGCTCATACAGCATATACAATAACAAAGCCAAAAATACTTTTATGCCTTTGCATCTGATTTTTTTTGCTGTAGTTCTATGATAAGTAAGATGGAACACTGGAGCCAAGGAAGAAATTTTCAAGCCCTAATATTTCATTAAAGTAATTGTGGTTTGGGAGTGCATTAGGTGCTATCCAGAATATCTTTCTGTTTCTTTCTGATAAAGATCTACTATTTATGTTTCATTGAGCAGAAAAAGCTTTTTAGAGAAAAGGAAAGAAAAATACGACAAAGAAATGAAAATATGCTTCTAAAACCCACAGCTTCTAAGGCATCTCGGTGACAATCTTGGTATGAGAACCTGACTGAGCAGCCTTTCAAGTATGGGTAATTTTTTACTTATGGAAGTGTTTTTATAAAGTGCTTAAACTTAAGGTTCTTGCAACAATATTTGCTGACTTTGCTGAAATGTCACAGATTAACTTTCATGATCGTGATTTTTTTATATACAGCATAGTAATAAATATAAATTAAGCTTTAAAGCATTGTGATGAAGCAGAAAATAATGTGACAACTTCCCAAAATCCTCAGCTGAAGACATTTAGGAAAAAGACAAAGAGTAGTTTCACAGAGAAAAGCAATTTGTGCAGAAAAATAATATTTCTAGGCAAAACTCCGTGAAAGGGGAGATTTTGTATTATCTGGGCTGGAATTGCTAGGATACCCTGAAATTAAAATCCTGTCATTTTACTAGAAAGGTAGCGGTACTCATGGCCACAGGAACAACCTCTGTTTCGCTCTTTCTCTGGAAAAAAGAGCTGTACATATAACAATGCCTCCCAACACTGTGTTGAGTCACTCGTTCAATAAAAATTCACATGGAAGGCTGACGTTGGCTCCAATAAACCTCCCTACTTCCTAAAATACTGAGATATTTCTTGGAGGGCCAGTAGAACTAGCTTGATTACTATTTTGTGAAATCTGATGGCGAGCATCTTTGAAAGGCACGCAGAGCGGTGTGTAACGGCGTTCACTGCTGCGCTGCGCTTGCCTCAATGTGCAGCGATGCAATCCCCTGGGGCAGGCGCAGCCCCGGGGGTGATGCTCAGGTTGACTTGCAGCCTTGCGAAACTCCAGAAGGGTGTTTGATGTAGTCGCAACTGGTCTCCATCTGCACTGGAGGGCAGGGGCAGCAGCCTTTTATTGACGCTGGGGAGCATCCAGTCTCTTAACTGCATCTGCTACTGTATCTGAGGTTCGTGATATTGGTGCCTCTTGTATCTGGCTGCGCAAGAGTTGTAACACGCTCAGGACTTAATAATCAGCATTTGGCCTGTTGTTATGAGTTTGTACTTGCTCTTTATAATGCAGCACCTTTCATCAAGCTTTTCTGTGTTTTAAGAAGTTGAAGCCTGAGAAGAACCTCACACTAGATAGCCCCATCTGTTGCTGCTTTTACTCATCTAAACAGTACAGGGGTTTTTTTGCTTGCACGTTGCTGGAATAGCATCACAGAGCCTGTTTTGAGCCAAAAGGATTAGTGTAGAGGCAAAATTTTCAGCATGTATTTTCACACTGAAGTTAAATATGAATAATGTATGACCTGCAATACTGTTTAAATAAGCTTAGGTAACGTTTTCATTTTTCGTAGGTGATTTTATTTAGAGACAGAGGAACTATAAGCTACTTTACACTACAGATCTAGCTTGTCCTATTTCCTTTTGTTAGCCTTCATTTCACTGGAGGAAGAACTTGTAAGCTAATGTGAAACAAAATTGTAGTGAAAACATAAAGGATTTATATATTTATATTTAAAATGCTATTTGTCTGATAAACTTTCTCACTATTTGCACATTACCTGTGAATTTGGATTTTATAACGTGTTATGCCATTTCTGCCCATGAAATAGCAGTCTTTGAACAGTCAGAAGAAGGCTCAAGAATCTCTGTCCTGAACAAGTCCATGGGCAAGTTTCTTCCAATCCTTTCACGGAATGTTGGCGTAGAAAGTGGAAGATGCAAATTTTAATTGGTTTCTTCTATTTTTTTTATTATATCTGTAGAATTAAGTTGGACTTGGACATACTTGCTCCTGGCTGTTCTGTAGTATAAAAAATGTGTTTAATGAAAACTAAAGTTATGAGGCCATCTAAAAGAAAAAGAAAGGAAACTGATAGCCTTTGGGCATGAGTAAGTATTCTGCACCCAGTACTGTCAATGTGAGCTGTTATCAATGACATTTCACATGCATCATGTAGGAGCCTGAGACTGCTATACTGAGGATGGTAAGACCCAAGATAAAAGAAAAAAGACTTCATTGCAGTAGTTTTTCTCATAGTTTTTTCAACTCTTAGAAAAATAGACTTACTGTAAATATATAAAAATATATAAATTATATATGTGTGTCTGTATGTATGCACTTGATAAATATTTATTTCAAATTGGAAGAGATAGACATGTATTTCTTTTGTAAAGCAGAAAAAATAGGAGAACCCTTTCTGTAAAGGATTTTATGCTGCTGTTTCCAGCAGTACATCTAGGGACATTCTGAAGATAATTTTTATGTATGATCTTTTGAAAAATGAATGAATAATCTGTGTCATATATCTGTGCAACAAACCAAGAAAAGACAACTCTGTGTAATTCGGCGCCAAAAAAATGATTGGAGGATGCGGTCAGTACAGTTTTATGGCTTCTAGGCCATCGCGCTTCTTTCATTTCATGCCGTTCCAACAACTCAACGCAAGCGCTGTCGATGCCCTGGATGGCTTTATTCAATTAAAGCTGCTTCCCAAGGTCTTGGGTCCCTACGGTTGAATCACACAGTGCAGACATGTGCATCTGTTGAACTCAAGCTGTATCTGCTGCCAGCTCAGCAGCTTAAGGTCACTTAAGTACTTTCTAAGAGGAAGAAATCACTCCAAAGAATTATCTGTTGGCCTGGCTCCTTCAGACAGGAAAGCTGCTAACTTTCTCAACACCCATGCTTCTGCCAGCGCTTTTGTAGTCATTGCTTTATCTTGTGTTTACAAGTTGCTTCCTGCTGGGTACAAGCTACAACTGATATCTGCGTTCTGCCAGCAGATCTTAAGATGGCAAAGCTCTAGGTCTGAGTGTCTCATCTCATCTGGGTGAGCACCTGGTGAGCAATAAAGCTGTGAAGTAATAGGTGTTTCTCACAAAGTAAGACAGCACACAAGCCCACTGTTCTTTCTTTTTAAAATCCAATTCCTTGCATATATATAGTTCTGGCTTCCTATATAACAATAAAAAAGACTAAAATGAAGATCTCGTAAGATTAAATAAAAGAGCTGAAGGAGGATGTGCTGTTAAAATTTATATAGATACTCTTTTTCAAAGTAATCACACTTTGCTATAATTTGATTAAATCATGGCTTAAAGCAACTTCCACCCTAAATGACAGCATCCATCCAAGAATGTATCATACTTAAATTCACACAGTTTGTAAGTTTTTATTCTCCTGAGTGGTTTTATCTAAGCAGCAATAAAAATGTGCACTCTAGTATTTAGTTCCTAAATAACTAATTTTGCCACATGAAAATTCAGAGCAGAGCTAGTTAAGAACAATTGCATGGCCTTAGATCTTACTAACACAACAAAAACCAGAATGACACACCGTCTGGTTGACCGACTCTTTAACTGCGTGCTACTCAAGCTCTGTGTCTTGCAGACTTGGTGATAGAAAAGCGGATTTTCACTGGATCATCAAAAGCCTTTTTTGACCTAGGGGCAATTTTTAACTCTCTTCCATTTCCTGCTGAGCTGTTCAAAATAAAAAAGGTTGCCAACATAAAAAAAGAGCAAATTTATACACATGTTTTTCTGTCAACATTTTCAGAAATGGCTTAACTGGTTGTGGTCAAACTTAGCATAAACAGTTGTCTTAAGCAAAAGCCAGGTGGAGAAGACTGAATCCTAAAAAGATGATAAAACTGAGTAACTGAAAAAAGCCCAACCCTTTGAAATGTGAATGCGCAGATAGCGTGATTTCTGTTTGATCCCAGATAGACTGTCTAAACTCGTGCTTTTATCTACTGCTCCAGGTAACAACACTAATGGTGTCTGCTCTGCCCAGAGAGGCAGAGAGCTGGATCCGTGCAGAGTACTGGTGGGGCTGGCAGACTCAAGGCTGGCGAAGCAAAGATTAGTAGTCAGAGCTCAATATCATCTCCAGCAATGGTTAACCCAAACGTCAGCCCTGAGCAAGGGCTTGGCTGTGGCTTTATGTCCAAATTGCTGCAAGGAGAGGAGAGATCTCTGAGTGTTGATCTGCTGAAAGACTCTGTTTTGCTTCTGTCCTGTGGCAGGATGACTCTATTTTTCCAGCCTGTGATGTTTTAGTCTTTCCATTTGAGGTGAAAAACCTCAGAAACTGTATGTTTTCTTTAACGTCTCTTAGTGTCTTCAGTCTGAGAGGATGCAGTTATTATTTATATGCACCAGGCCTTTGTTCTTGTTTAGGCTGCTGTAGCTTGTCTGAAATTACTCATTGGGTTCACGTCCCTGAAACTGGAGTAAGCTTTGTGGTGTGGTATCCACACTACAACACATCCCTAGCTGGAGTTCACTCTGGTGTAGTTACATTTCCGAAAACTTGAGGCTTCCTGAGGGAAAGAAGTTGTGATAGGAAGGATGTTGTAATCTTAATTGTCCCTATCATGACCCAGACTCTGAGACAGGCATCCCAAAATATTGAAGTCTAGTTCTCCCCCGACATCCACAGGCAAATGACTTGATGAAATGTGGGTGATTCTCATCTTCCACAACGTGAACTCATTTGAGTAAAGCGTTATGCAACTTTGTTATAGTGTGCAGTGAGTGCTTTAAGAATCTGCTTTTTGGATGCCAAGCACACATTGGTGGTGGGGTGCTATTACAAAAAACATGCTATAGGCTTCCTGGTGGGGCTCTGTGGGGCTGGTTAAGCTCCCTACGCTCTGCGCTATCTGAAATCAAAATGCAATTCCTGATTGCCGTTGCAGGTGCTGCTGGGAGTGGCTCTGTGGGGTGGTAAGAGCAGGCAGCCTGGTTCATCTGGGCTGCTGGATGCTTGGAGCCTGTTTGAAGAAAACTCCTCCCGGGCACAGCTTGGGTGCATTTGGGATTGCTGGCTATTTTTGCAGGAGGGGGAAATGCCTCTCAGACAGTGGGGCTCCAAAAAATGTGAGGGGTCACAGTGGCACGAAGCAATTCAACCTGAGCATTAGCATGGCTGATAGGGGAGGAATGGAGAGGCAGGGGTGATGATGTCTCTCTTCAGATGCTTGCTGGGCCAGTGCTAGGCAGTTCACATTTGTTTTCTCAGAGCATAGAGTGATTGGGAAAAAGAAACACAAACTTTATGCTAAGACCTGGCAAAAATGCTTTAGTGTGAGAGATTAAAAATACTTGATTTCTCCAGTGTAATAACAAGACCCTCCTGTTGTAATTGAGTTCGGGGTCATAACTACCTCAGTCAGGAGGGAATGACAAGATTCTTTAACCAACATGACAAAAGCTTTACAGAAACCAATCACTTGATGTTAAACACCCCAGACAAATCCACCTTTTAGATATAAAGTTCCAGGTTTTAAAATGATGCTGGTGATTAATCTCTGGTGTTCGGTACTAAATAGAGACATAACTTCCTCTCTTTATGCTTTCTGGGGCATCATTACCAAATGGATCTGTTCTGCAGGGACTACAGGAGCCCTGTAACTTCCAGATTTTTTATTAATGATTTGGAAAGAAGTGCCAATGTCTAGATAAAAATCTGTGTTGACACAATGCTTATTGGAGTGACTGTTCCTGGAGCAGTCAGACCGAGAAGCTTAAAACCAAGCTTTTTTTCAAATAACATTCATTGAACTCACTACAGGACTGAGCAAAACTCCCTGCCTTGTTTTATACAGGATGCAGATTGAATGACCTAACGGAACTGATTAGCCTTGAAACAGAATTAGTCATATTGCTTGTGTGAGTAAAATAAGCAGCAGCAGCAGACACACCCATGGGCATCTGCATAATTTTTTTTTAAATCACTTTAGGCAGCCAAAGAATATGAGATTTGGGAGCATTTAAGTTGAGGGGGATAGTTTTCCTTACGTTAGCAGCGGGAAGAAGCACATGCCTCCAGAGGCACTGCAGAGCACCTAGGTGAGCTGGCTAGAAACACTGTGTTCTTCATCATCTCCAGAGGTTACCTGAAGCCAAGGAACACCCTTATACTGCATATTGTATTTAAACTACCAAATGTTAATAATTCTAGTGGTTTTGGTGGTAGTATACAACTTTCTAATTGAGAGTGTAATAAATTATGGGAATCTCTGGTTTGATTTTCTCTTAGTATTTTGAGTGAACGTTTTAAGAATGGCAAACCTCGCACCTGATATTTAATTCTGGCATGACTTTAAGGGATGGGGTACTGTTATAGTCAGCAATAATATGGTGTAAAATATATGAAGCTGCCAAGTCTTGGGAGTTACAAAATATTAAATGGTCATGTCCCATGAAATTACAGATTTGAGCCAACTGTAGAGCACAGAATTTTTTTTTTTTTTTTTTTTTTTTTTTTAAACGCAAAGATAGAGTGTGCATCTGAAACAGTATCTAATTGCATTCTGTGTGTTGGGATGTCAGCATTAGTATAAAATCTCTCCCCAAAAGGGTAAATCCACAGATAAAAAGGATACCATGAACATGCAATAGCAAACCAAGCTAGGAGAAATGCATAAATATCAGACAGTAATTTTTCTTCCTGATTCCTGACAGTCTTTCATTCTTTTAAAAAGGAGATATGTAAAAAATCATCTTGTGCTCTAGGACATAAGATTTTTATACCTTTCCTTGCATACAACACGAGTTAGTGGTAATGACTCATGAGGTTATTCAGCCCTTCGTAAAAGATCAACTTTTGTTTGACTGCATGACCTCCCTTACAAGCAAATTCCACAAGATGATTCCAGCATATGTTCATAAAGTAGTTGTGTCAGAATTTATTGCCTTGTAATTCAGCAATAATCTCCTTGTTCTCCTACTGAGCAAAAAATAAAGATGAGGATGATGGACCAGTTTTTGCTTTTTTTTATTGTATAGATAGACCTTATTTAAAGCCTAAGACCCAGGTCTTTTTTAATGTAGATCTAATCTCATGGATAACAAAATGGTTACAATTCAGCTTGGTTTGTGACCTTAAAGCTTGTAATGCTCTGAGTATGAATGTTGTTCCAAAATGTGAATCAACATCCTTCCACACAATCTATTTTTGTCTTTTGATCTTTCTTTTATACCTTTATGAAACGAATGTGATTTTCCAGAGCCTTTCAGGCAGCAGCAGTACCTACAGTGTTTTAAGCAATAGATTTGTAGCACATAAACTGCCTGGCTTTGAGCTAGAGCATGAGTTAGCGGCGAGGACACTCACTTGAAAGGCAGGAGGCATGACTCTGTCTCCAGCTCTTCCACTGACTTGTTGTCTAACTGTTGCCAAGTCCTTCCATCTCTGCGTCTTTGTTTCTCCTCTCTCTGTTCTGTATTTTTGGTTAGATTTCAAATTATTTTCAGCTGGGGGATTATCTCTCACTATGTTTGTGGAACGTCTAGCACAACAGAGCTTCAATGCTGACTGCAGTCTCTAGGCACTACGTTAACATAAATAAGAGGGAGGGAGAGAGAGAGTTTCATTCTTTCCAAGGTACTCTTGCTGTCTGCAGACCAAACACAAAATACAAAATCAAAGCCGTTGCCAATGACCCACCTTTTCATTGGTATCTTTACCCAGTTGCTACCATGACACCTTTCTTCTCTGCGTTGATTTTTTGATTGCCTTAGTCTGTTTCCAGACACTGCTGAAAAGATTTGAGTAAGCTATTCAGGTGTTTAAGGCAAAAATATGGTATGATTTGTGTGCACAGTGTAGGGCATGTCAAACCTGTGCCACGCAGCACGGTGTTGAGATCTATACGGCAAAGTCCAGAGCCACATGGGGATAGTGAAGTAATAACCTCTACAGATTGTAAGTCAGCACTAGCTCTGCAGTCTTTGGAGGTCTCTGTGTACATGCACCTTTACTGTCCCTGCAATAATGTGGCTACTCCAGGGATGCTAAAATCCCTGTACTTTCATGATGGAGAGTTTATACCGTTTACTTTGTTTTGCCCAGACCTGCTACTCCATAGCAATTTTTATGCCAGCTGGCTGCCTTTCAAGTTCTGCTGTGTCTGTCTACTTTGCAAAACTCTTTGATTTGTCCTCTGTTCTCAGCTAATCTAATAGAAAATCTCTTTTTGTTAGCTATCTGTTGCACTGATAGAAATGAATTTTTTTGTCTTTCAACTGGAGACCCACGTGAGCTTCCTGCCATATTAGAAATGAGATTTTGTGAGAAAAGAATGGATACTATATACTTATTTACTGGTATAAATGCAGTCATTAGGCTATGCTGGAAAACTGTCCTCCATACATAGGACTGCGAGGTGCAGTGTTGCTTGGAGTTGCCACGGCAGTTGATGTTGCTGCCCTGTGGTCCCTTTTCCACCACCATCATTGTGAGCCTTGGAGCCTCACTACCTTCTGTCTTGCTTGTACTGTGGGACTGACTTTGAGACAATTTTTTTCATGGCCTTTCACCTGACAGAAAGGATCCGGGGCATTTATCTCTTGTGAATGAATTGTATTTGCCATAAATCTCTTCTGTTTCTCAGGACCAATGTCCCTTCTTCAGAGTCCAACCAAATAAACAAACTTTGTCTAAAATTCAAAGCCCCGGAGGGTCCTGGAGGAAATGGATCCTGTGACACAACCCAGTATCAAAACCAAGAGAACAGTCATCCTTTGCCTTTCTTTAGTTTATTTATCCTTTATTTTGTTACCAGAGTTTAACAAGGGAGTGATTTTGGCTGGAAAATGAAAGCAACTGAGCTCTGCTGTACTAATTGTGCTGGCTTTGAGGTTGGTGGAAGATTTGGTCCACCCTGAATAGCAGTCTTCCCCAATTTGTACTGTCCTGCTCACTCCACAGGAACACACTGGAGAGCCGTGCACTGTTTATCCAGAGCTCTTTGAAATGTGAATCACTCCAGGACAGCCTCTCCCAGGCTAGACTAGGAAAGCTTATTATCACTGATTTACAAGCCTTTAGAGATCAAAATGGGCCAAACCAACATTTCCTCCCTTCTCCTTTAAAACCACAACAGAGTGTCTGTCTGCTTTTGAAAGTAAAAATTCTTTCCATAGTGATTTTATTCTTTTGCACTTCTACTGACAAATAATTTACTAATTTCTCCCTATTGTTTCAAACCAGCTTGCAGTTAATGAGGGTTGGTTTTTCTGAAGAAAAAAAAAAAAATCCTTAATTTTTTTGTTGTTTGTGCAGCAGCATCCACTCTGACTTCAGCTGAGGTCTGGCAGTAATGGATTTAATTCTTGGGCCATTCTGTGACTTGTATATACTGAAGACAAAAGGGACAAGCTTCATGTCCAGAGGGAAATGAGGACAGCCACTGACAACCACCAGAGCTTCATGACAAAGGCCACTTCAATGGCCTTGCAGTGGTGTCGTATTTTTGGAGCATGCTCATTTTCTTCTTATTAGGCTAGATGTTCACCTACAGAAAGTAATCTGCTCTTTCATAGCTCAGTTTATTAATAGAAAGGTTGGGAAAGGGGGCATAAGAAGGTTACTGGGCTGATAGGATTGCTGGGTTATAGTGATTGTAAAACAGATTACCTCTCTCAACTGCTAAAGGAAATGTGTTTTGCCACAGCGCTGGAATCTCACACAAAGGTTTCTAGGGACATGTAGTGTGACAGATGCCAGCACTGGCCAACAGCACAGCAGATGTGAGGGCTCAGCGCAGAGCCCTCTGTATCTTGCTGCTTGGATCTCGTGGTGCAAGTACCTATGCCGTTGCGCCCTGGATGCATCAGCAGCTCTTGCTCTTTGCGAAACTCCTTGGCCTAGAAATCCTGCACTCTTAAAACATAAGTGTTACTGATGACACAATCCCAGTGTAAAGAAGGGTTAGTCAGCCAAATACTGACTGTCTAAACTCTAGAGGTCACACTAAAAAAAATTTATAAAAGCATAGAAATCAGTGTAAAAGACAAAATGAGGGAACTCTTTTGGATTAGGGAAGGAATCCTTCTGTGTTTTGTGGCAACTTGCGTACAAATTCTTAGTCTGCTGTTTCTTTAACTTACTGGACTTGTCAAACAACTGCCAGATGAGGTATTACACTTTCTGAGACAGCAGTGGCACTCCTTCACTATATGAAAGACTCAGGCTGGGATTCATGTTACCATTGCTGTGTCTGTGTTGAGGCAGAAAATAATATCACACAGTTAGAGCTTCTCCTGTGAGCCAGTTCAGGGATCAGCCTTGGTTATTAGCTGAGCTAAACTACACACCCACTCTCAGTAGCATATGCAAGGGTTATAGATAATATAACACAAGACATGGATCTTGAATAGACCTCTAAGTACATACAAGACCTCAGGGCTGTCAGAAACCATATGACTCTCTGCTCTAAATGAAAAGCACCATTTTTTTGCACCTTGTGTAACACAACCATAAAGAAAGGCATATAAGTATGCCTGTATCCTAAGGGGAAAGTGATAGAAGCAGCATATGGCAACTGTCAGTTGCGTGGCTTGGTACACTGTTAATGATGAGAAGAACCTGCAGACAACAGGAAACAGTATCTACCTCAGAAGGTTAGGAATTGGGTTTCAGGCTGTGGAAAGTGGTTGAACTTAAGCATTTAGTTTAAAATGTCATCTGGATCAGAATGGCACCTCTGTGGTTCAGTTATAAACCTGTGTATACAGTACACTGTGCTAAGCCGCATATCCACAATGTGTGTATGAACAAACTACCTTCTGGCTTGTTGTCCAGCTTTTCTGCAGAATCAAAGAGTTCATTCTGGCACCCTCAGCCATTTTTTCCCCCTCCTAACCACATCAAGAGCATTCCTAGCATTTTCCCTAGGAGGTTACAATCATTTCAATCATAACTTGAATAAAAAATGTTGGCATTTGTCAACACGTTTATAAAATCTTCACCTGGAATCTCTCTTTTTTTGCTAATGAAAAACACCTGACTGCAGAAAAGCATTAATTGACATAAAAGTGCTGGCAATGCAGCATGCAAACAGCAGATTTGATCTTGAAAACTGTGCCCATACCACAGCTTTACTGCTTTGGCTTTTGTACACTAGTGAGCTAAACACAGTTGGCTACATGACATTGCCCCTTCTGCTGGTGAGCTGCAAGGAGACACGGTGTGAAGTGGTCTGCCAACATCCTCTCTCCCTCCCTCAGTGGGAATAAAGGAGAAGGAGCAGTGAATGAAAATGGAAAAGAATGAGTTGGAAGGGAAAAGAGAAGATGAAGATGTGTGGAAGTTGCCCCAAAACAAAGTGTGAGATAATAGCATTTGTTTGGAGATTGCCACTCCACACCTGCTAAGAACAGGAAGCTTCTGCAAAATTTGTTCTGTATTCCAAGAAATACAAACATATTGGGTCAGGCACTGATAATGGGGATGTCAGTGTGTATAATTTTATTACTCTATCATCCTAAGAGCAACTGCTGAAAGTTGTCACAGAATTTGTTTTTGGAAACAGAACACACCTTTGGAGTGGCATTTCCAGTGCCAAACGCCAAAGATACATTGCCTCTCTTCATGTAAATGCACAGATCACACCTCAGAGAAGTTTGAATTAAACCCTTTTGCTAATTGCTAGTTGCTAATTCATCAGCTGTGACACCTTCATTTCTGAAGAAGCAGAATGGGAATCCTTGGGGTGGGGGCTTGTTTTTGCAGTCAGCATTCAGAGGAGATGTTAATGGAGAGGTGCAGAGATGTTTTATTAACTCAGAATAACAGCTGCACCAGGAAGGTTTCATTAACGTAAACCACAGAAACATTTCAGGTTGAGACTGCTGAAGTCAATGAAGAGATTTAGGCCTATCACCAAAGCTAACAGCTGGAAACCCTCAGATACAGTCAGTTTCTAATGCATTGGTGAGATAGGATAAGGCAGGATGAGATGCAGGAGGAGTTATCTGCTGTTATTTAAACTAAAAACACAGGAAAAATCCAGGCAGCAGAATGTGATTTGGGACAATAGCTGCTTCCTGAGCTGTGCGGAGCTCCTGCCCATGGTGACCTGACCTGCTCTTCCTGAATTGGTAAGTGTCTGAGAAGGGCTGCAGAAGTGAGGTTGTATTTCAAAAGGATTTGTGGTAGCAAGCACAAGTTCATGGGCCCACCTAATCCCACCCAAAATGAACCGCATTTCAGAGGTAACCTCTGAGTGGTGGAAAAGTGTCAGATTGTCCAGCACTCGTGGTTATGCAGGGAAATGTGAAAGTGGCTCTGAGTACAGCACAGGGTCTGTTAGGGAGGTTTGCAATGCCAGTGGACCATGAGCTTTGCAGTGCAGAACATGACCAGGCCAGTCCTGTTGCCTCACCTTCCTTCCTGAATGGCCCTCTTCCCAAGAAAAAAACCCCACAACATCAATCAGTCCACCTGTAGTTGGAAACACATAACCCGAACACCTGCATGCCAGGCACAGCTGGATGTTTGCTACTCTTGACCCAGCGTAGTGCAAGCTGTGTACTGGTTGTTTGATCAAGGTGGTTTGGGAGAAGGAAGCATTGGAGAATAATTTGTAGCAAAATTAAGAAGCTATGTTTTCCCTGGCTGCCTTCATTTCCCTCCTCTCTTTAAAATTCTCTTTACTTTTTAACAACACTTGCTTTGGGCATGTGCTCGTGGTGAACTTGGGGAATTAGTTTTGTTAAAAGAAGGTATGTGTGCCTGCCAGCCAGATTTTCATTTGCTAGCGTGAAAGAAGACGCATAGTATAACCTCTTCTAGATAAAGAAGAGTCTTTGGAAGGGGAGCGTGATTAAGAGTAACAGGAATATATTCCCGCACAGATAAATGAGTCACAAGTGACATGTGGGAACTGGGGAAAGGCAACAGAGCCCTCTTCTCTGGAAATACTTAAAACCTGCCTGGATGTGATCCNGGTCCTTCAGTGGAGCTTCAGAGGTGAAAATGAAAATGAAAAAGTAGCTGGACACAGGAAAAGGCAGAAAATCAGTGAAATGAGATGTGACTATCACTGCAGTAAAAATATGGATGAAAAGAGTGACAGGCCATATTGTGGGCCGTCTGAAGGAAAGAAAACAATAACAAAAAGAGAAAGAATAGTACACGGAGATGTGTAAAATAAAGGCTATAATGACATGGCATGAAAAGCATACTCTGAGGGATTGTTGGACTAAACCTTCTGATGTCCCTTCTGACTTGAATAGTTCTGTGGAAGCAAGCAAGTCTACAAGCAATTAATACATTAGTGGATTATTATTGTTATATTTGGGTTTTGGTAACACTTGGAAGCTTTATGGCATTGAACAACACTCTTGCAGGGTGCAGCATATGCAGATAAGCTTATGCCCTACGCAGAACATATACCTATGTCATTCTTACCTCTTGTTTTATGCTTCTACTTTGTCTCAGTAAGTTTGAAGAACATCAGTATCTTTGGCTGTTTGTGATACTGTAGTCAAATAAACAGAGAATGACAAAAAGAGTAGAAAGTGTGTTCCTAAAACAGTAAGCAAAGTAATCAACTTTCCCTTGAGTAAGAAATTCAGTGGACAGTGTTCCAAAGTGTCAGGGACAAAATTGTCCCAGTCAGGGAAAAAAAATTTTCAAAGTTCGGCAAAATGTCACCTAAAATAGAGTAGCCAGATATTTAATTGTGCACCTATCTGGCAATTTCATTTAGCTGTTTAAATGAGAAAGCCTTTTTCTGAAAGCTTGTCCCCTTGAGGTGCCTGAGCATTGGCTTACCTGAAGAGAAAATCCTTGAAAAAAAAATTAATGTATGATCAGATCTGGACAGTACAAAAAAACCCCACAAACCCCCCAACAAACAAACCTTCTTGGGGTTGTATTTATTCTGCAGTAGAAAAAGGTACAGTAAACTCTTCATTCCCTCATTGAGAACTTACTGAGAGTACTTTTGTTGGACAGGATGAAGTGATTGGCGCTGATTTTGTAGTATCACACTTGCACACATTTTTTCTGGCATGTGGAAAAGTGGCACGTGGACCTTCTGCCTGTGGAAAACCCAGGCTCCTGATCTAATTTTTCAGTCTCCTCTCTGTAGTTTCCCTGTATTGTAGTGGGATGGCTACTGAACCAGTGTAAACAGTTATGGCTTTGTTCTGGGCACTGAACATTGATAGCACCTTGCAGCTCAGAGAACCTGCTCATAACTTTCTGTGCATGGAAACTCTTCCTCACAGCTAATAGTTAGCAGTATCTTTGTGGATTCAGGAGCGACCAAAGCCCTCTCCCCAAGTACTTCAGCTCACAGTTGAACTGCGTTGTAATTTTATGTCTGCTTTTCCAGCCTGTTTTGAGTGGTGTCTATAACTGCTCTTTCCTAGAAACAAAAATCACTGAACTCCTATGGGAAAAGCCTCAGCCTTCTTGAAATACATTTGAGAGCTTTGAGATGCTTAAGACTCCAGCATTCCCAAAGATTAACGGCTATTTCTGTGGTTTTCAGCATACTTCCAAAGCAACAGGAATTGAATCATCTAGAAAGTGACCAGCCAAAAAATCTAGAGCATGGTGGAAAGGTCTCTAAAATATCTGGTGTTGAGAGTAGTTTGGCTTTTCTGGCATCACTTAAATAAGATGGTTCTCATTATAATCTCTTCCTACTCTGATATTAGGTGGCTGCTTTTCACATAGGCTGTACCAATTTACCTCATTTTGATTCCCAAGATAGTTGGTAATTTGTTTAGATCCCCTGTTGCAATATTAGAGTATATGATATGATCTTAAATTTCATGCAGTTTGTTTTAAAGTAAGTTTCTAGATTCCATGTGTGTGAAGGAAAAGCTTCAAAATGTGGTGCAGGTATTCCTGAGAGGCTTGGAAACCAACAGGCAAAGGAAAAGAATCACATGCCTTTGTATGTGGTCACATAATTTCTAAGTTAAACACACATGAAGTGCCCCTCTTTCTTCTTGCTTACTCTCTCCAGATTGCTTCACATTCAGCTGATGTATCTGTTTGTTTATTCACCTTTCCAGCACACATCATTCACAAGTGTGCTGGAGGTTCCTGTTAGAGAAACGAGAACTACCAAACATGTTATTGCTGTTGCTTATCACCTGAAAAGGACAACCAGAAATTGTTCTGTGGTCACTTGGACATTATGCAACAGGGCCTGAATGCGTCTTTGTTCCAATTACCAAAAGCACGAAAATACTACTTTCTGAGAACTAAAGAAGAAAATACTGCCCATGGAAACACGCATCTGTCTAAATCTTGAAGCCTTTCTCATTACATCCAATTCTGGAGGAATATTTTTAGCTGTTGAATTTAGCCCTTCAGAACATCTTGTGGTTTCTTCCAGGATGGAGCTCAATAAATTACTCTCTTCACAAACAACCGAAGTGTGGTTCGGTGGTTCGGATCTCCTGCAGGGTTCAGAAGTTCAAAGCACAAAAGCCCATCTCATCGTCCATCTTCCCATACACAGCCAGCAATGGTTTCCACGGATGGGGTCTAGGCCACGAATGCTTGTAAGGATCTGTCTCAGCACTGCTCTCTGCAGCAGCTTTAGAGCAGGGGAGCCGATGTTTGAGCAGAGGAGCTGATGTTTATGTCCCTCGTGTCTCTGACACCTCTGTTTGGACTCGGGCAGAAGCCAGTCCCAAGTGAAGCACACCGCACACCCGCCTGCCCCCCATGCACACACAGGCACCAGGGGCATCCAAGCTTGTGAACGGTTTTCTCTACTGCCTTAATTAAATCAATATTGTTTATTACGTGGGTCTGCTTTCTTTCTTTCAACACCTCTGTTTTTAGGTTATAATTCCTTTATATCTTCATTGTTTTTTAGTAATTGGACAAAGTGTTTCCCAGCTTAACTTTTTAGCGAATGGCAGGAATCCCAGCAGCCATGTCACGGGGCCAGGATTTCAGTATTTCCAGAGCCACACATTTGTCCAGGATATTTATGTCATGTTTAGCTTGGTTACTAGAAGCAGAATTTTAAGCGTGGAATTTTTTTTTTTTTTTTTTTAAAGCATAGATTTAATTCTTATAAACCTGGGATTAGTACCTCAGCAGCTATGGGTTTGACCCTGCAGCTAGGGGCTTAGGCCGAGGCCCTGGGCCCAACTCTGGCAGCTGAACCGTGGCTACAGCCGGCGGGTGGGGGGGGGTGTGTGTGTTTCTCATACACGGCAGTAGCAGTTCAGTGTCAAATCCCTCTCCCCAAAATCCCTGACGTGGCAATGATGCCTGACCAAAATGTGATGCAAAATCTTTCCTCGCACCCACCTGCCCAGGCTGAGCCGAGGTCTAATACACAGCCATAGCTACAGCTACCTCTGCAGCGTCTGGGCAGGAAAAAGAGGGTTGCTTGGGTCCCCTTTTATTTTTGAACCCAAGGAAAAAACAAATCAAACCCATGTAATAATCTTTTTGCATTGCTTTATTTGGGGATGGGCAAACAATTTATAGAGATAAGTGGCTTCCGACTAGATTTGAAACTGAGACTTTAAAATCAGTTGGTACGCAGGCCTCCTGCGTGTCTTTGCAGATTACCAGGCATGGAGGCTAAATGTGAATCCTGCAAGTTTCTGACAACACTGGCTGCTCACTAACAGGACTTGAAATCTGCTTCTTAGGATCAGGCCCAAAAAATTTCCAGTACAGGCGTCTTAGCAGTATCTATAAGTATATATGCAGTAAGTGTGTGCACTCAAATGCCTACTGCCCCTTTGTTGTTTTGCCAAAATTCATCCTTTGTACAAAACCAGGTGTATTTTGCTGACATTTCTCACAAGCCTCTATAATCTCTGTACATTTGGATGATTCTCAGTGGGACTGTACCTGCAAGACTACATATGATTTTACATTATTGACATTTGTACTTGTTAGGATCACCTACTGTGACAATTAAAAATACTTGTGCTTTGCCAAGAGGGAGCTCTGGGTGCATTCACAGTCAACCTGCAAAACACAGCTTGAATTAAATGTGATTTTTGTATATGGAGTTCTTGCAGGATCAGCATTTAGGTGTATATCCAGCTTTGCACATACAGTTTTCTATACAGTAAATGTATTTGCAAAGTTCCTCATATCCTTTTTATCAAGAATAAATATTGCTGAAATGCATGTATTCCTGATATCAAAATAGCGATCAACTGCAAGAAGGTGAAGGTTTCACTCACAATATGAAATCACAAAGGAAAAAAGGATTTTCAGATTAAGACTAAGGCTGTATCTGGGGAACTGATGGACTTGAGAGGACTTTGGGGCTGGGTACATGCCCATGTAGCAGCCTGGCTCTGTTGAACTGAGGCAGTGCTGTACAGCGGCTACCCTCCCGTGGCATGCTTTCCAAGAAGGAAATCTGGGGCTTGTGGGCTGTAAAGGACTCAGGGTAAGCTCTGGTCAGAGACCCGGGCTGGACCAGTCGTTCTTTGGGGGAAAATCATACAGAAGGGACGTACAGAGGGCAGCCCCTGCTCAGTCTAGTTTTGAAATGTGAGACTTGACAGCATCTGGGTCCCTAAATTCTCCTGACACGTGGATCTGGCTCTACCTGACTTTCTGGCTTTCCATTTTCCCATGCAGCTTCAGGTGCTCCTCTGCTCATGTTCACAACTTTTCCAGTCTCAAGAGAATGGTGTAGCTTTGCACTATGCTTATGTCTGCACCTGAACAGGATCCTCAGAATAGACACTTCATTTAAGCTCTTTGGGAAGATTGTGCTGCTCACAGAATACCCATGAAGCTACCAATTTTAATGCAGCAACAGGAAAACTCCCCTCTCTTGCTTTCCTATTTGCTTTCTTCTTTCATTTTTTTTCAATAGTGTAATAGGGATAACGTTCATGCAAGAAGTTCAAGTTTAATTCTTTCAGTCTGCCCCCATGACACTGCTTATGAGGGTATCTTACTGATCAAACTGGGCACAATTCCCTCATCTTGTCCTGAAGCTGTGTCAATATGACAAAATTTCACTAGACCAGCGGTGACAGTGTGATTTTGTGACATGAGGTGATCAGAAAGGAAGGTGGAGCCATGGATTTTTGTCTGGGTTCCAGGGACTTTTAGTGTATTTTACATCAAACAAGTATTAGATAAAAGGCAGAAATCATCCAGAGCAGACTGATGACTAGTTTTAGGTGGCTGTTAACTCAGTGTACCGACATTGAACAGATCACTACCTAAAGTACTTCAGTTTCTGATCCCATTCTGTTTAACTTGCTCTGTGTTGAAAGCTGCTATATGTTGTCCATCACTTGGGAATTCTGTTATGGAGACCATAAACCTAAAAGACATTGCACCTCCTAGGTTTTAAATACTTTTTTTTTTTTTTTTTAAATACCTCCTACCTTGTTTAATTTCCTTGAGAAAGACTGTTTCTTTCTGAACTTTGCTTTCCTCATCCATGAGACTTGCTCTGCAAGAGTGTTGTGAGGCTTAATAACTGTTCACTGGAAGCCCTCCACTCCAAAAATGTTGAAAGGGGAAACAGTTTTCCATAGAGATTAAGACAAAACTGTCCTATTCTTTTTCTCTCTCTCTTCCCTTCATGTTCCTGCTCATCTTTTACTTGTTAAGGCTCCACAGGAAGCCAAGTATACTAGTTAAGACAGAGGAAAACTAACATAGTAAAACAAATAGCATCTTCTGGATTTCTGAGTTGAACTGGCTTACTGGGCAGTTAAAGTAAGGCAGCAAAGGCAACAGGGGGGACTCCACAGCTAGGAGTCAGAGTGGGGAGAGGAATGAGTTGGGAAGGGAAGGAGAGAAGGTGGAGTGGGGCCTTCCCTATGTTATCTAACCTCATCCTGACTATAAGATATTAGACCCAGTCCAAATACAGGAAAAAGGTAATTTCAGATTTGCCTCCTGGGTGTTTCTTCCAACTTTGTCTGCAGTGTCTTGCTATTTGGCCACTCTCAGAGACACTCATTAGAAAAATCAAGCATCATACTGGAAAGTATGAACAGATGTATAGACTACCAGACAAATGAAATAATCTTTTCTCACTACTCAGTACTGGTAAAAGCCCAATGCCATACTTCAAGACAGACAAACCAGATAAAGGGGAAAGAAAGGCAAAGAGAATATTAGAGGTATAGAGCTATGAATTAAGAGGAAATTTTAGAAGAATTGGGTTGGATAACCTAGAGAACTTACAACAGTCTCCAAAGATGCAAAAGACAGAAAAGAAACAATCTGGCCCCATGTCTACTGTAGATAGGACAGAAAACTGACTAAATTTTCAGGAAAAATATTTAGGTTAGAGATTAAAGAATGGGTTTTAATGGTGAGGACAGTTGAGCCTGTGGGCATGTTGTGCTCAAGGACACTGGTAGATTCTCTTCATTTAAATGTGTTAAAGAACAGGTTAGACTAACACTTGTCATTTACAATGCATCCCAAGTAGAACATGCACAAAAGCCAGACAATTGTATTGATGGTTAGAACTGATACCTCCTTGCTTTATATTTCATCTTCCTCCCTCTAGTTCATTTATTCTAGTGCACCCAGAAATCAGTTAAGCATTCTTTTTTTTTTTTTTTTTTGCATCATTTTTCTTTTTACATCAGCTGAAATAAATTATTCTCCCAGACAATAATTTACAGAATTGCCAAATTATGGAACACATCAGGCTGAAAGGGCCCTCAGGAGATCTGTAACCCAACCTCCTGCTTACAGGTCAAGATCAGCTATGAGGTCAGACCAGGGCTTCATCCCTCTGAAAACCTTCAAGGATGAAGACTGTACAAGCTCTCTGGGCAACCTGTTCTTGAAGGTCCTCATGGACAGTTTATTGAAGTCTTTCTTCTGGTGTCGCTAACACCGGACATACTATTCTATATGGTGTCTAAGAGGGGCTGAGTAGAGGGAAATAATCCCTTCCCTCAGTAACTGGCTAAGTAACTGGCTGATAAAGCCCAGGATGCTGTTGCCTGCCTTTGCTGCCAGGGCACCCTGCTTGTTGTCTGCCAAGACCCCAGCCCCCTTTCAGCACAGCTGCTTCCCAGCCAGTGCCCAGCCTGTAGTGTTGCAAGGGGCTCCTCCTCCTGTGGTGTGGGACTCTGCATATGCTCTCCTGGAATTTCACAAAGTTCCTCTTTGCCCATTCCTCCAGCCCATTTCTGTCCTTCTAAATGGCAGCCCTGCCCTCAAGCCTATCAGCTCTTCCCCCCACTTTAGTGTCATCTGCAGGCTTGATGAGGGTGTATTCCATCACCCGCTCCAGGTCGTTAGGAAAGACGTTAAACAGAATACAACTTCCAAACAATATATTCCTTCTAGTCTCCTATAATCAGGACCACCTTGTAGTCAGTACATTTATTTCCAATAAGAATAGGTGCCAGTTAAGAAGTGTCTATTGTACTCCAGGCAGGTGGCAGCTGTGGAAAAATAAGAATCTTTTACTGCTTAACCAGCTATATTAAAGCTGTGGAAAAATGGCTGACCAAAGTAATCAACCTCCATGGTGGCCTGGTAAACAGAACACATACACTCTGAATTGCATCTACACTGTGCATTAGTCTTTCTTGTCATATTACTTACTTGCCATTGCCAATTAGGAGGTATTTTCTTATATTACATCACTAAAGAATGCACTTCTTGATCAATTATCCCCGAGTGAACTGAAATACAATAGCTGATAGCCCACATTTTTATGTTGTGACATTTATTTAATTTTGCGTGCATGTGTCTGTAGGCACATTACGGTAGAAAGTCTTTAATGAGAACAGTTTGTTGATCCTCTGAATTCTGCATGTACTTGCTTGTTCTTATTAAGCAGGCATTCTGGTCCACAGAAACAATCGAAACCACCTGCATTTCCTTTGAACCGGAGCCTTGCTTTCAACTGAGTATCCTAGTGTTGTAATACCTCATCATACGCACAGTAGGAAAAAGCACTTACACATTTCACTCCCTCTGTGTGTATCCAGTGAAAATTTGCCAGGCACGTAATCATGCGTGTGTCATTACGAGAGAGCAAAACTGATTTAGTCAGTCTTTATTTATTTTTAAATGAGGTGCTTATAATGTGAGGCAGGGCTTGGGCAAGGGGCAAAGAGCAGTGCGGCCACGTGAGCGACCCATGGAGCTCCGTGCTGCCCGGTAGGTTAAGGCCCCTTGGCACAGGCCAGCCCTGGTCAGAAACATATGAGGCTCTGGAAGCCAGATAGCCATAGTGAGCCAGTGCAGCACTGATACTGGTTAGCCTTGGTGAAAGGCTAAACCCTGCCAGACTTGGGTTGAGCTGCTCAGAACCACATCTGCTCTGCAGCAGAAATGTGCCCTCAGAAGTCTGAGCTTCCAGTGACTATTGTGGAGCCTCAAGGAGTTTCCAGGGTTTGGGACACTCAGTGCCAAACAGGGAATTACCAATTGTCCCATGGGAGCTCTAAGGTAACAGGCAAGGAAGGCGTAGGGCTTCAACCGTGGGCTCTGCTTGTTGAGTGGATGCTACGGCTTTACTGTCTTGCTCCTCCCTGCCCTAAAAAAAATGGATTTAAAAGCACATTTTCAATCTCATTTCAAGGGCACAAAGAAAGCACTTGCCAGAGCAGTCCAAGAGGAATACATGTAACGTGTTGGGAGTAGAGACAATAAATACTTGTATCCTTAGAAGTTATAAGCCATGCTTAGTGGCAGTGATGAGTTTTACAAGGCAATGCAAGTAATGACTAAAATACAGATAGATCAATTCAGAGACTGTATAAAAAATTTGGGCCTGATTCTGACCTTACTCTCGGTTTGTTCTAGCAAGTCATGACAGCCTGAAGTAAAAAAACTAACAGTGTTTTAACAGTGTTACGGGATACCCTTGCCCTTGTGGCTCACACAGTGGGTTGTGGAAGCGCAAGGCAGTTTAAATACCACTTTTGTTCTTCTGCAGATTCACTGTTGAGTTTTTTTCCAAATTAGTTTTTATCTTTTAATTCTGTGTTGTTTTCCAGTACACAAGGGAATGATTTAGTTTCATGGAAAGACCTCTCTGTAGTCAGTCAGATAAGATTTAAAAAGACAATTAGGTTCTTAAATACAATTGAAAAACATGTTCTGAACTATTCTGTGATTCTATCTCAATTATTTAAAGCATCTCTTTAAGTGCGAATTCTGGCAAAGATGATAATGAGAGCAGATTTGAGATCTCTCTGGTGGGTCTTACCTGCTTCTTGCTGATACATGTGTGTGCATGTAAGAACAGCTCTACCATTGTGTTACACCTTGAATAATCATTTATGCTGGAGCACAAATGACTAGATATGCTAGAAGTTTTCACCTGTTCAAGTTGTTGGAGATTTCTGATACAGCTATGCATTGTTGTACCTTTCGACAGTTGTCACTACAAGGTTCAGAGACGACATCCTCAGTAGTAGGAATTTTGTTTTGGTCCAGTTCACTGGCATGGTTGAGGGTAAAAAGAGGCAATGAGCTTCATGTACTTTTAATTCAGGTAATACAGAGTTTTTCTTTCTCATTACTTAGCCTCACATCAGGGAGAATTTATCCATTTCTTTATTTATGACTAGATTGACCTCTACTTAATCTCTGACCCATGATTCCTAAAGTACCTAATCTTTTTTTGCTCTCAGTGTTTAGCCTGTTATCATGAGGTCTTTGAAACTCTGACTCTGAATTCATCTGGGCTGCACTGGCAGCTCTGGGTGATGATGGTGGTAGTGGTGTCATTGATTAGCTGCAGGCTTCTCTATCCTGAACTCAGCTAATAAGAATTTCTCAATTTCAGCAGATGTCTCTGCTCCTTTGCCAAACAGAGTTTTCAGACTAGTGATGTGAAAGTCTAGAAACTTGACACTTAGTCCACGACCTGGGGAGCTTCTCTGATCGTGTAAAAGCAGTTCACCAGAGTGCAATTTTATGAAATGCTATTTTCAATGTTCTTTTTCTGTCCTATCAGTCAGAAAAGTGTTTTAAACCTATTAAGAAAGAAAAAAAAAAAAAGAAAAGGATAACCATACAAATACAGGCATTACGAATGCCTTTGTATGTATGTTCACATGCATCCCCACTAACTTCGAAGCAGTCCTGTTACTGCATAGTGTCTAGATGATGTACTTACCTCTGTGCAGTCCAGGCTCCTGACCCTGAGTAGTCCAGATAAGGGGACCCAGTGGAGCCTTTTGCATTCCCTGGGCACCTCAGTTCAGTTCCCTACCCTCGAGGCAGATTTACCTGTAACCTGGCTCAAGTGAATTGGTTTTCAGTGCTTCACTTCTCACTTCTGAAAAAATGAGGGTCATGGCACCTAACAGAGGAACTGGATGTAGAAACCCATTAAAGACACCCTCAGATAATGTGGTAAGAGCAACTGGGGAGGTGCGCAAGAGAAGAATCTCTGGGAAAATACAAGCCAGAGAGAAAGAAAAGCCACTCTGTTCCCTTTAAAAACATGACTTTATACAGATAAATAGCTTTATTGTCAGTAGGGTCAAAGCCAGAGCCTGCAGAAATAAGAAGAGATGCTACTATTGCCCTGAGGCAAATAAAGCTGCAGGAAAACAGTGGTACTGCCACAGATGCAGAGATCAGGCACAGAGAGGAGGTCTGGATTCAGGTACTGCTGAGCACTTGCTGTGGTTGAGGCTGTGTAACCCTTTATGCTGTCAGGTCTCCAGATGAATTGTTAGAGGCTTGTCTTCTCTCCTTTCTGAGAAAAAGAAATCCAGCCTAGAAGTCTTCTAAATGCTGTATCGAATTTAGTTCAAAGGATGAGATAAAATGAGTGCATAATTTAGAGCGCCACGTGGCCAGACTGAGATGTGCACAAAGTAGACATCTAAAATTAAGGGAGATTCATCCTGCCTTGGGATTCAAGATAAGATGTTGCTTCCTGAAATGTTTACAAGAAGATCAGACATAAGGATTCCTAAATCAACACAAACAAATAGAAAAAGAACATGTGGTACATACATCAGAGTGCAGTACAGTGGGCATTTACTTAATTTTTAAATACTCTTCTAGGCAATAACAGGCAATGTGCTGAAAATATGGCCTGACATAAGGATCCTTCCATTTTACAAGCCCACTTAAAATTTCCGTCTTTATAGTGTTCTTTAAAAGAAGCAGTAATCTTAATCCCTACAATCTTGACCTCAAATTACATTTTAGTGTTTTCTCCATAGCAAAAGAGATGTGATGCAGATGGCATTACCTCATGTAAATCCTGATGGCAAATTATGTTCCATTGCTACACGCATGGCATTATTGCATGCTAACTGTGGAAAATGCACAATACTTCTTTCAGTGGAAAACTCTCTTCTTGAAAAAAAATCTGAAATCTGAGATAGGAAACCAGATAGGCCAAGAACCCCTGCTTTTTATGGAAATCTCACAGGGAGTGTGTATTGGGCCAGATCTTTAGACAATGTAAGACTGGCAAAACTGAGATATAACCTCCTCAATCAGAAGATCTGGACCATTATATTTTCTTTTGTGGTTAACAGCACTGGATTACTACTCAGGAAATGTGGGTTCAGCTGTGACTTCTGCTGCAAGCGCAGTGCAGCCGTGGGCAATTCAGAGTTGCCTTTGCTTCCATGTGCAAAAAGTAGCCAGTGTACCTCCCTGGCTTACCTGGGCACTCCTGGGTGTGCTGTTACAGTGGTAGGATCAGGATGGGTGTCCAGAAAGATCACACACATCTGGTTAAGGGTTGGTATTTTTATTTTCTGACATTTGTAAGATCTTTCCTTTGTAGATTTCACTTTCATCTAGGAGTGCTGTAGTACAAAAGCCTAGGAACTCCCAGTTATCTGGATGGAAACAAATGCCTTGAAAATTACCCGCCCCCCCACCCCCCCCTTTTTTTTTGAGACAAAAAGTTCTAATGATGGAAACACCAAACTTTGGTCAAATAAGAAAAATAACCTCTTTGAGGCAAGCCTCTTTCCCATAAATCGAAACCTCTGAATGAAGTGCCTGCCAAAGAATGCTCTCTTCCTGGAACACAAGGAGCAGAAAGCCAGCAACTTGCTTTGAATGTGTTGAAGCAAATTTTACAGCTATATCTGACTTCTAGACTGACCCTGAGCCTGCCTTTTTTCTTTTCCTCACAAATACTACTACTGCTTCTTCCAATTCATTGATATATTCCTTAAGGATTGCACATAAACTTGGAGATTTCTGGAAGAAAATATCTTGAATATGAAGCTGATCATAAAGCTACCAAAACCCTAATAATACTCCCTGCCCATTCTTGTGGTATAAAAATATAACTAATGTTAGTCCAGTGAACAGCAAGTAAGACTCTGGAGGGCTCTCTGGAAGTCTGTTTTGGCTATAGTATTACTTTTCCCTGTTTAACTTTGTAAACCTGTAATTGGCAATAAAAGAGACCGCACTTTTGCTTTTTTAACTAATATTTATTTAAACCTTACCATAAGGTGCACATAGTGGTTTCTTTTGTTTCCAGCAGGATAACATTCATAAGCAGAGACCAATTTATCATTTAAAAAATTATTTTGTATTTTTAACCTAAAATGTCCAGCTTCACAATGTGTTTTTAAGAGACCTAGCCAACGTTTTTTTCACAGCCTTTCAGTGCTCTCTTGCACATGCGGGCTACTGTGTGGGATCTCATACTGGAAACAGAGACCCCTTTGGATAAAGACAGAGGACCTGTTCTCATGGCATGTATCTGTCTTAGAATCAGATAGGCAAAGGTGCCTGATCTTGATTATGTTGCCACAAATCTGGAGTCACTTAATATGATTATTTCAAATGTGCAGCCACTTCCATACAAATATAGCCCAAGTAGGGCATAGTGTTTGGATCAATGGATCTATATATCCTCATCATACATGTTTTCAGAGTGGCTGTTTTCCCATTGAGGTTAACAGGGATTTTGCCTTTTATTTTTAGAGAAGTGGCAAGAAGATAGCTCTTCTAAGGTCAATTAAATAGAAAAGCAGGCACCGAATTGAAAAGAGAAATGATAAATATTTTTGTAGAGATACACATGACATTTGTACTGAAAGAGCAATATTTGTAGTGAAAGTGAAAGCTCTCCCTTAACATTTCAAGTAATCTGGATTTTGTTGGACAATGATCTTGTCTGCCTGCTTCAGTTTTAATAAAAAAAATTGGGAAGATGTTCATATACATGGATTTTAGGTTTGCATGTGTTTTAAATGTTCATAGAAAATAATTTCCACTTAATCCACCCATCCAAGGTGCCTAATCTTATAGTTATTCTGAATCTTACCTAGTGCTATACCAAAAGAATAGTTACAAGTAGCAAATGCATGAGAAACCAGGAGGCTAGACTATGCAAAGCACCATGGTATATTTAGTATGTTTTTTCTGCACTTTCTGAAACACCTTCTACTGTTGACTTTCAAAGTCAGGACCCTAGGCTAGATGCATCTTTAGCTTGACCTGTTACAAGAGTTTTTATGTTTCTTGTTATGAAGAGAAGAACATCTGGAAATAAAAGCTTTGTCTGAGCCTGGGCTGAGATTCTTGGTTGCCTTTTAAAAAAATACCATGTTGATTGTTTTCATCATATAAATATGAACAACAGGAAAAATCTGTCAGGGTTTGATGAGATATTGTGTCATAGCAGATAAAATTTTTCTCAGCTCTGATTTCAAACTTTAATAGTGAAACCATCTGTTGAGGCACTCATTTGTTTTGTTTTATTTATCACAGCAAATTATCTCTTCAGATTATATTTCACAAGATCCAAGGGAAAAGCGGTGATAGATTTGGCTGTCGAATTAATCAGCTAAAACTAAGCACAGGCTCATTTGCTGCGTTACAAGTGACATTTAGGAGACTTGGACCATCAGCATAGCAGAAACGCAAGGGAGCATAATGACTGCCGCCTTAGCTGGCACCGGCACTCAGGGACACAGCTAAAGACTTCCAGAGGCAAAATATGAGGTTAGCATGTGATGAGGAGCCAAGGCACCCTAGCTGAGCAGGCTCCCACCAGCTATGGGTAGCACACTGCAAAAGGCTCGTAATGTATGTGCCACTGCATTACGTAATGGGAAGTGCTTTGGTTTACATGCAGAATATTACTGCGCTCTGTAATCACCCCCTTCTCGTCTGAGTTCAGTGACAGCTTTGAACTTGCTGATTGCTTTGGCAGGAGTAAATAAGAGAGAAAAGAAGGAATTACAGAGCTACTCTGCCATTATGGTGGTAAGCACCTTTCCCAGTTGTGGGAGGCTGACATTCCCCCAACATCTGGAGATCGTCCCTCACATCTGGTGGTTCCTGGCTGTCTGCTGTAGCAGCATTTTCTCAGCTCCTTGGCACAGCAGGTGCTCACAGCAGGAGTCTGCCTCTCTTCTTGCTGTGTCCTACTCGCTTTCTGCCTGATGCTCCCATCCAGCACAGGAGGGACGGGGCAGAGAGAAAGGGTCCGCTGAGACAAATCCTGTGGCTGCGAGCCCAGGGGCAGTGAGCATGCAAGGGCTGTGGTGGCCAGGTCAGTGTTGGCTCAGAGGTCTGTCCTCCAAGATGCTCCTCGTGCGACAGCCAGTGCATCACCTCTGCCTTCAAGGGACAACATGGGAGCGAGCCCCTTGGCTCTGTGGAGTGGACTCAGTAGACTATTTTGTGTCGCTTTTGGAATGAGCGCATGTGCAATGTAGATGAAGGTATTTAGGGCCATTTGATACCTTCTGATACAAAGTGATACAAGTAGGCTGGATTTGTGTAAGAAACTCATCTACAAGTGTGACCAACAAAATCTTTGCGTGACCTAGAGCAACAAGGGAAAGACCTACATGCCAGGAAATGCTGAGATGGGCAGGATGCCTCAAGGGTGACAGGCAAGGGGGTCTCACTGCTCTGCTAGAGAAGGACAAAGTAACCCAGAAAGAGAATATCTCCCACTAGCTCTGTCATTACAGCCTTTGCTCCTGGCCACGTGAGCATAGACTCAACCAGGAGGCTGCAACTGGGCTGGCAATGTCTTGTGTCAGACAAAGCAAAGAGAGGTGGCAGAATCCAGAGAGGCACAGCCTTGAGCCTCCTGGGTGCGTGTTTGCGTAGAGGACCTCCTGCCTTGTTGAAATTTTCACCAATTTTATGACGTGCATGACCAGGTTTCTGAGAGGCAGCTGCCTGCTAGCTGAAGCACTTTTTGTGTCTTGAGCATTTTTGTGTCTCCCAGCACTTTTGTGTCTCTGCTATGATTCTCTTAATCTTTTGATTTAAATGTACAAGTGTAACTTGTCTTTCTCTTGGGCTTGCCCAACATGGACTTTTAAATTACCACCTGCCTCTTTGACTAACGTAGTCCTTGTTCCAAGTCTTTAATGATATCTTAGGGAATTCCAGTGTTTTGAACAAGATATTTTTCATACTATTTATCTGTCTTTTCTATTTCTTTGCTTGTGTGCCCTTCTATTTATTTTAGCTATCCTCAGGCACCATAATTTTCATATAACTGATATTCAGTAGTTTTCTGATCCAAGGCTTTAAGTCATACATTACTCCATGGGATTAGCCCTGCATGAAACCGCACAGTCCTGGATTAGACATTAAGAATATGGATCATGTTTTAAAAATTCATTTATGCAACTATTGGGTAAAATTAGACTCAGACAAGCTGTTCTTGTCACAAACCCATGAAACTTCTCAAGACCTTCCTCCCTTAACCAAAGCTATTTGCCTGCAGGGCATGAAGTATCCACAATACTACAATGGGAAAAACTGCGTTTTGTGGTCGGTTAGTAACATATAGTTTTGCAAGTGGATTATGAGGTTAGTTGTCACCACATTATATTATTAACAGCACTGAGAAATACCCGAGTAATTTGAAGTAGGTTTTATTGGTGTCATACTTCTGTATTGACAATAATAAGTAATAATTTCTAGGCTCAAGTGTCGGGTATCTTTTGCCCCATGAGGACCCCAGAGAGTAAGTCACAGACATCTGGACAACGTCCTCATGGAAGAGGTAGGCTCTACTGGCATGTAACAGAGCCTGTGTAGGACATGAAAGTGGTTCCAGATTAAAGGATGAGAAATGCATTTTCCTGAGAAATGATACCTCATGGCTCAAGTGCACAGAGACAGCAGTTAGAAAGGGACCATAATTTTACGGTCTGTGCTGTCAATTATAATTCACAGCATGTTCCACAACGTCACACACATAAACAGACTCAGAGTCTCCTGAGAAACTGCAGTTTCTTGCTGCCCAAAGCAACCCTTTCATTCTCCTTATTCCTGGAATTGCTTGCCTTTGGAAAGACTATAAACATGTAAATATTTGCGGGTTTAAAAAATGAAGAGTTTTGTACCTGAATGACTAAAATTTCTTGCTAAATCGTAATCTTTATTGGAATTTAGGTCCAGATTCACAGATATATTCAAGTCTCTAAGCAGACACAGATCCTTCTGCAGCTCCATTGCAGAAATAGCTACTGTGATGTGGGCCTCCTTGGATGAATGATGCCACAGGCAGTAGAGAGGTTGTGAAAGAGGTTCAGCTACAAGAGAAATTGCGCAGTCAAGTGGCTTAAGCTCAGACATGTGTCAGAAGTCCCTCTCTTAATGGCTTCTGCAATTGCAAGTCAATGTGCACTGGGTTCCTTGGCCACGTCAGCTGCACAGCCTCTGCAGTTTTGCCTCTTTCTGACCAGGGCTGCTCTAGAATGGGCCCATTCAGGATTTTTATTTTTTTAAAAATTTAAATTAAATGCATGTGTTGAATTCAGTGGCTGTAAAACGTGTCTGAATCACAGTCCTGGAGAGTGAAATCCTCCGCCTTTCCACAGAACTGCTCCAGTTCTCCCACGCTGCCCTACAGAGGTTGAATAGTCCAAACCCTGAAGGAAAAACACTGGAGGAGTTGAACGGTGCAGTGTGTATGCCTGTTAAATCGTCAGCTGCATCCCTCGTGAGACTGCCAGCGAAGCAGCACATTAATACCTCTCTTGGTATCTTGCTTATTTCGTTTATGTAGTTATTCACTGCACAGGAAGCGAGACCACTAAACTTATACTTAAGTCATCAAAGAGCATTCAGTGATAACCATTATCGGGCCCATTTCAACATCTTTCAAAGCTAATCTTGCAATATGACAAGAAACAGTTATGGAAGGAAGCACTGACTCTGGTTCCGTACAAGAACAATCTGTTCACATGACTGCTACTTAAACAGGATGTCTCTTAAGAGTCTCCAACTTTCAAACTAGTAGAGCGAATAAGCTTTAAATGGTTTTGATTTTTAAGGCATTGTTTAGAGGAAGTGGTCAAGGATACGTGAGTCTGATTTTCCTCTTTGCACTGTGAAAATCAGTCACAAAATCACCCCCACCTTTTCTGCTCAGCATTTGATGCTCTGTGTCTGTGTCTATACAGAACTGCTGTGAAAATGGACAGCTTCTGCTGAAGGAAAGATAGTGTACAGCTGCAAAGCACTACTGTCCCTCTTCCTATTCTGTTCTGCATCTTATATTTTCTCATAACTGTGAATCACAGTCCCTCACATATAAGGATAGAAATTTGTTGCTGTGGAAAGTAAAAAGAATGGCTTAAATCAGACATGCTGTCTTAATTACTAAGGAAATATAAGCTGTAAAGAACCAAGAAATAAGCGATACATTTTAATAGGATAATTAGAAAAGCCTCTAAGAATATAAGTGAGGAACATCCAAAAAATGAGTGGAATTTAGCATTCACTTGGCAAAGTTTATTTCATATAAAATTCCCTCATTAAGAGTCTCAGCTTCAAAACTGAAAGGTAAACAGCTTTTCTGTCCCTGGAATGCCTTCTGTGACACTATTATGGCATAAAATAAATGACATGTTTAACTGATTAGAATTTAATAAGAAGGAGTTGAGATACTAATTAATATTTACTTAATATTTGACCATTAATTATAGATAATAGTAATTTGTGGAGTATGGCCTTGTGATGTAGCTTTTTCAGTTAATATTAAAATCTATAGACCTTCCTCTCTTCTTATTTATATGACTGTAAGTAGGTTTACTTCCTGATTTATGTTGCTGTCAGAGAAATGTAAAGCTAATGGTGCTTTACCATGCTATGAAAGATGGTTTCCCTAAGTTAGGGTGTGCAGCATTGGATCCACAGTCTATCTTCAATGGAAAGGAAAACAACTCTGCCATGCAATATAGCATGAAACAAGCCAATCTCCATGGAAATCAAAGGGAATCTTCCCATTGGCTTCAATGGAAACTGGACTGGTATTGGAATGACATGGAGACAGATGTATTTCAGTGTGCTAAAAAAAAATCCCTTAATGACACTTTGCTGGCAGAATAGCATTGGATCAGCTGCATGATAGACAGGTATTCGGTGGGAGACCTTCAATGAAGAAAGGGTAGAAGCTTATATAGTATTTATTGTTACAAAGCCACTCAGAAGTCTCTTTAAACTCAGTACAGATAAACAATGCTAAAGTCCATATACTTTGCCAAGAATTCAGTGGACTTGTTTGATTTGGTACATATGTGCATTAAAATTTGTTTTCCTTCATGTAGTTTAAAAACATCTAGTAGAATTAAACTTAGTAGCAGTGTCTCTTCCTGTGATGGGAATGGGAATGATTGTTCATGTCTATACCAATGAACTGCAAGAGAAGTTTGGACCTGCAAGTCTGGTCTAGTGGAGGGTGTCCTTGCCCATGGCAGGGGGGTTGGAACTAGATGATATTTAAGGTCCCTTCTAACTCAAGCCATTCTATGATTCTATGACTTACGGGTTTTTTTGTCCCCAAAATCTGATTCCCAAAACTTGTTTCCATGGACCACTGTCAGACTTGGCAAATTTCACTCTGATTTTTTCTTTCCTAAATTCTTTTGGGTTGATAAAAACCTTAGATATTTCAACATTTCCAAATGTTTCACTACCCCAACCAAGACAGATGCTCTGTCCTCAGTGCAGGACCACCATCCTCTCTTCTACCAAGTTCAGTTCTTTGTATCAGCAACACTCACTCACTGCTGTAGAAGTGCTCCATGTACCAAGGTGATTTGGCAGTCTCTAAACAATGACAGCTGAAATGACTGGAAATAGCTAAAATATCTCCTTAGTAAGCCTTTGTTAATCTAATTTGATCAGACTTAAAAAAAGCTAAAGAACAGTCACAAAAATGAAATTTAAAAAATTAATTTTACTTGTTCATGTAAAACATTACTTTCATGGTTGTTTGGAATTTTTTGTTGGCTATTTTTCCCACACTTCTGGTTTGTACAAATTAGCTTTAAAGCAGCATACGAGTGTGTTAGATCATTTGAAGAGGCTGATTTCTGAAGGGGATCAGGAGCTATAGCTGAGTATGATTCCCCCTTTGTCCATGTCAAAAGATAGCTAAACCAAATTGTAGACAGCAAAACCAATAAGCTTCCCTGAACATTCAGATTTTCCTTGCTGCCTTCATTCCTATCTTGTCTGTTGAGGTTGCAAGACCTTTGGGAGACCGATGGCTCGATTTTCTGCCTGCAAAACACGGAGCACACCTGCAGTGCAAAAGGAAAGAAATGCAGAGAAGAAAGTGATATGTGCAAGTCTTTCCAATATGTAAGCTCTCTAATTCATACTGCAGCGCTCAAAAATGATCCCACTGTATGGATGAATAATTTATCACATCTGAGTTTCAGTCATTTAAAAGACTTACAAGAATATCCAGATTTATAATCATCCCAGTGTTCTGGAGGAATTCCATTTTAAATAATTATATTGTACTGATACTCTCCAGTTTTCTGATTTCAGCTGACATACCCATTTTTACTTCCTTTTTCAATATGCTTTTAAGCCTCTTTCAAGGACCATCCAAGAAGTAGCGGACCTTCTGTGGTATATAGAAGGATTCCTTTGTTTACAATGTATAGCTAGCTAGTTCTTTACAATCCTATGAGAAGAGCAAGCCTCTCAAAAAATATTGATAATTTTAATGAAATGTTCGGTCATGGGTGCAAATAATTCTTGACTTCTGACTTTGATGTGAGCAGGACTGGGTTTTTAACTATATTCCAGACTGAAACAGTAAAAGCATTGCAGTGAAGCCCCAAATCACACTTTTCTGAAATGCTAAAAGAGGAATCTGACAATAAAACAATATTTTCTTACATTTCCAGTGTGTTTTAGCTACAGTGTATCATCTTCTTTGTGTGTGTAAAGACAAAGATCAAAAGCCAATACTGGGGGCTACATGCAAAAGCAATGGAGATGCCAGAACAGTACGGGAGTGGAGACCTTGCCAGAGCAGGGAACAGGTTTGTGTTTTTTTTTTTTCTTTTCTCTCTTTCTTTTTCATTCAGTAGCTATCATAACTCACTAGAAAAAAAAGAAGTTTAGGGAGGATTTGGAGTTTCTCAAAAGCTCCTTGCTTTCCCTAGTCACCAGGACTTTGCATCAATGAGTGCAGAAGACTTCCATAGACCACACTCTGCTGCAGAGCTGCTGAGGGTCTGTGAGCACCCTCTTGCTAAATGAACTGGAGAAGAAAGTGGGAGCAAAAATGGACAATCCAGCCCTTCGGTGTTTTAGTTCCTCAGTACAATTCATAAACAGTATACGCACCTATTGTTTCGGTAAATACCAATGAATGAGCAATTCAATGAGCTGATTAATTTTTCATCTTCTTTTTACATACTTGTGTGGGGAGTTTCCCTTTCTGCCTTCTGGGATGGATTTGCCATTATATGCTTGAATGCATGTATGTAACTTTGCAGCATTGACATCTCTGTTCTCTTGTTCTCCATCACTAATGGGTAAATGATTTTTGTGCTGCTCTCATTAGAGTAGGAACAGTGTTTGCACTTCAGAACAAATGTTACAAGTGAAATAAACAGTGCCATTCTCATGCCAAAGTGTATGTTTAAGATTAAGCTTCTATTTAATTACACTGGTGAATTGCATTCCTTTTGAGTTATGAGGCAGTGCTACAGGAAGCAGTTTTATAAATCTGATTTTGTAATTCCCATGCTCTCCTACTTTAAGACTATGTATACAGATGAGTGTACAAAGTGTCTACAGAGCCTTCTGTCGTGGTTTAACCCCAGCTGGCCGCTGAGCACCACACAGCCGCTTGTTCACCCCTCCCCCAGTGGGATGGGAGAGAGAATCAGAAGAGTAAAAGTGAGAAAACTCATGGGTTGAGATAAAGACAGTTTAATAGGTAAAGTAAAACCTGCACGTGGAAGCAAAGCAAAACAAGGCTCCATCATGCTCAATGGTTACTTGGGAGGACAAACTCCATCACTCCAAACACTGTCCTCTTCCTTCTTCCTCCAGCTTTATATGCTGAGCATGACATCATACAGTATGGAATATCCCTCTAGTCAGTTGGGGTCAGCTCTCCCGGCTGTGTCCCCTCCCAACTCCTTGTGCACCCCCAGCCACTCGCTGGTGGGATGGGGTGAGAAGCAGCAAAGGCCTTGGCTCTGTGTAAGCACTGCTCAGCAGTAACTAAAACATCCCTGGGTTATCAACACTGTTTTCAGCACAAATCCAAACTATAGCCTCATACTACCTACTATGAAGAACATTAACTCTGTCCCAGCCAAAACCAGCATACTTTCCTGTAGATATTTAGGATCACAGGAATACACCTTACTCTCTAATACATCAAAACATTTATAGACAGGCTGGCTAGTAGATAGATAGATGCGTATGTGTGTGCATGAACTCTCTTAAATTGTACCCCTTGCTTAAAATATGGATCCCAAGAATTCAAGAGCAGAGCATCTGGTGATTGCTACCTTAAACTTTATACTGCCCTTTGAAGATGTCTACACTGGCACTGAGAGAGTTTTAGGAGCTGTCTTTCCTGCCCTTGGCTGCTTTACCCATTATTACATATTTATACCCAAGGAGAGGTAGAGCTGGGAGGGAACAGATTTCTCCAGGCAAATTTTTGCTGTGTGATCTATGAGGTGAGAGGGGGACCAGGCAGGTTAGTCGTCATCACCCTGCCTTGTTAGCAGAGATGAAACACCCCCTTGCTGGTATAAACCTGTTCTATGCTCTATGCCCATATCATGCTGCAGATTTCTGAAGCTTCATAATAGCATCTAGCAGTAGGGGGAGGTCTAAGCCAAGCAGCCCTGGTTGAGAGCCTGGCACGGAAGCTAAGAGAAGCGGCCACACAATGTGAGAGAGACGTGGCCGGAAAAGCTTAAGCAAGTTTCTTAAAGAAAAGAAAAAAAAAAAAAAAGAGAGAGAGAGTAGATGCAAAGAGAGAGGCTGAGTAGCCAAAAAACAAAAGCAGCCAGAAAGCTAAATACATGCAGCTGAAGAACTTAAAAAATTCAAGAGGAAGACATGAGAGGTGGCCAGAACAGCATTAGCAAAACAGACTCTCCCTTTCCCTTCCCTGATCATCTTTCATTCCACTACATCCTTCTCAGCTCTTGGCTTCCAGTCCTTTCCTCCTCCCTCCTCCTAGCCATTGTGGAGAATGGCAGCTTCAAAAACTATCAGCTCTGCTTTGCACAGGAATAAGAGCCTGATACAATGGCCAGACCAATGAGTGAATTTAGGAAAAAAGTTAATACAATAAACTAAGAATTAAGACACTTCTAAAAAATTGAGGTATTTTGTTGTTCAATACATAAATACTTTTCTCTTCTTGAGAAACGGGCACTTGCAAATACTTGTGACAGTGTTGTGATTGTCTTGGCTTGTGAACTTGCTGTTGTATGTCCTATTCTTGAATAGTCGCTTTATGTAGCTAGGACAATCTTCCTGAACAAATCAGTTGAAATGTGATGCCTTGTAATCATACAGTGAGGAACATGTCCTGATAATCTTTCTGGTTGTATGATGGCAAAAAAAAAAAAAAAAAAGCAAGGAAAGAATTTATGTTCATCTGTGACATTCAGAATTTTGTTTGTTTGTTCTCACTCAGTTCAAAAGAGCAAGAGTTTTGATATTGTAGCAAGTAGGTGAATAGTAAAAAGACATTTCCACAGTCAATTCAGTTCTAAAAAAACCCTCTCCAAATTCAGTGGAACAGATTCTGGCAGGTAAGAGGAATTACTGGCAGTGGATAAATGTTCCTGGAGGCACTGCTAGTGAAGACATTGATTTAAGCTGAAAATGCATTATCTTAGTAATTTCAGTTACATTAATGTTTCTGTTACAGTAGTGCAGAACAGACTCTGCTGTGTCCTGCACAAGCACAGAAGATGCTCTTTCTATCCCTGGATATTACAGTCCAGGTGGTAGACTTGTGTAAAAGGCAGTGAAAGTACTATGGGGTAAAGAGAGAAATTTTGTTCCTCAACTTCAAAACAAATGTGGTATTGAGTTGCTCAAACATGCTAAATATTAGTGGCAGAGTTGAGAAATGAATGCAGATCACAAATACCGGGAGCCAGGCTCATTCTATTAACCAAAAATTTAATACTTGTTGGGTTGTTCTTAGGTACTGGAAACTGCTACTGGCCAAGAGCCTTCCAGGAATACAATAAGGGCAGACTAAACTCACATAATGCATTTTATTTTATTCCTAAGGATGTTAGGAAACTGAGAAAATCCTTGTGGTGGTGAGCAGGTGAGTGTGTCACACTCAGCAGCGTCAGGGCTTTGAACATTTTGGGAACTGTAAAAGTCCAATAGCTGTATTCTGGCCATGCGCAATTCTGACTCAGGTCTTTTTATCTGGAGTGATTAGGACTCAAGTTTATGTCTATATTTTAGAGTCAATACAAATGTCAGCCTGGATCACCTGACTTCCAGGCTAACTTTGCTCAGCAGAGTCCGGCTGTGCTGGCATGGGTTCATCTGAGGTCTTTTGGGCACCTTGATGAGTGTTTTGCTACAGGGTGCAAGTTCACCTCTTATCTGTCTCAAGCTCTTCCCAGCATTGCCAGAATGGTTCATCCACTCTGTGTCATCTGGGAAGTCTTCCATGTTTTCTTCTTTTTCTTTGAAACAACACAGAGCTTGCATGTATCAGTTTCAGCAGGAGCAGCTTCCCTGATAACTGTTATACTACGGTTTCAGTTACATCCCCTTACAGCTAAACTAATCTGGAAGTGTTCCAGAATCTGCTGTTGTGAGAAAATAATGATATTCTCAGTCTTCCTTTCATGGATGTTCACTACTTGCAGACATAGAGCAGAGTACTGATTAATTTGCCTTCATTTCTATTCCACAGTTTTGCAAAGCTTTAGTTCTGGCAGGACTTTTCATTATTTCATTCTTTCACTCAGAGTATTTTGTAAGTTTTTTTTTTTTTCCTTTTTTTTTTCTTTTTTTTTCCCCTGGGATCATGTGTTGTTCAGAAATGTCTTCTTTGGATAGGACAGGTTCAGTCAAGGCCCATGTTCTTCTGACTCAGCCCTGTGAGATGAGAACTACTGCACCACATAAAAGCTGGTGTCAGATCTTCTCTCATGTCCCATTCCCTATAACAAGCTCCTATAATAGCCCATTGATAGTCTTGTGCCTATTTGGACTTTCTGAAGCCATCGGGGATGACAAGTGAGGAGTCTGGTGGATAGACTGGAGATAAGCAAGCCAAAACCACAGCTTTGTAGTTAGAAGAAACAGTCAGAATAGGCTGGTGTCTAACTACAGTTGTTGTGGCAGAGCAGCGCTGTGCAAGGTGAATGCCTCTGTCGGGTTGCAAATATTACTGTCTCCTGAATGAGATGCAAAACCAGATACACACCATTTATGGTTGTAGAGGACCTTTTGCAAGGGTAAGGATTAAGGTCTCGGAATGCCAGCCAAGTCCAACTCTGGTAGGTGAATTTTGCCTATCTAAAATTTATAACAGTTTAATTTGGAAGACTTCACTTCCCCTTCTGCAAACACAGCTGTGTAGTCCTGCTGGTGCAGAACGTCTGCTGCTTTCTACCCGAGAGAGTGTTTCAGCACTGCTTGTACTGACCCATGAACATGCAGCCTGTGAAGCACTTGGAGTGTATTCATGATTACATTTGATATAAATGCATTATGGGCATTGTGTATGTATACATACACACAAGTATTTGCACAGACATATTCTTCTATGTATTTTTCCACAGACTTATCTATACAGATTGTTCAGGTATGGGTGCATGGAAGATATCCTTGGGATATCATTGGGCTAAAATATACTTTCAGGAAGAAAGGTGTTTTTTTTTTTTTTTTTTTGTTTTTTTTTTAAAGTATATAAAATGTGTAAGAATATTTACCAACAGAATTCATTACATAATAACACAAAAATTAGCAGGGAAAGCCCCAACTGTGTTTTTAATGTTTTCTCTTTCAACTAATAGTTGATATTGCCAAGAATAGCAGGGTATTAATCAGTGTTAAATCATGATAATAGGCAATATCACCACAGGGCTTGAGCATTAAATGCATGAGGTACTGAACAATCCCCAAGCGCTGCAGAGTGAGCTGAGAACAACATTATAAATTGTAAGTCAATTGATTAGTCTTTAGCGGATCTTACTGTGGTCTGGACAGAACGCATTTAAAGAGGCTCATGTATGTGTTAATGATAATTACGATTTACTTCAGCGTAGCAGTTTTCATCACAAAGGCTCCCACAGCGCTTTACGTTTCACAGTACGGCGTTGCTGACATGCAGCCATCCCTGCAGTAGAGGACAGAAAAAGAACAGCATAAAACCCGGCAGTGGATGAATGGGAAACTTTGGCCCATGACACTGGGACAGGCTCATGGGCTCATGGAAAGCAGCATGGGAGTTTTCATTTTCACGAGCTCTGGGTTTTTAAGGGCACAGCTTAAAGACCCCTGTTCAATAAACTGCCTAGCAGTAAAACACAGCTACCACAGAAGGATGAAGAACTGGCTCTGCTCTGCCAATATTCAAACCTTATGGTTCCAGGATGTCTGTTCAGACATCAGGTTTAGACCACGAAAGTTATCCCCTCTGGCAGTAACTGCGCTGAACTGTAACAGGCAGCTTAAGGGCTGAATAATTAAACAGTGGCATTGCGACCTTACCTTGTTTCATGCTAGAAAAATCTCAGTTCAGGAAAAACATACTTATTTCAGCAAGCATTTGTACTCAAATGGCTCATCATACTACAGGCAATTGTCGTGAGAGAGAGAAAACACTCTAGAAAATCAGAGCTCAAAGAACTTTTGGGAATGAATTAAGCTTCATTTTGCTAGCGTACTCTAACAGTGAAATTAATTCATTCCTATACTCACCTAGGAAATATTTCAGGATGGCTTATTATGATATTATTGATTTTTTTCAAGAAATACCATATAAGACAAACATACATATTTTAATGAAATTATACATAAAAGTAAACAAAAGAATTCTTTGAACTCCAGTCACTGTTTAACATATGTTCATTTCTTGCACATAATACTCTTGGTTTTGCTCTTCTGTACTATGCCTTTTTATTTTTTCATTCAATATTCTAGAAAAAGATATATTTTCTGGGTCTCTTTGTAACTCCCCTTTTCAAATTTCTGCCTACTGATATCCTGCTTTATTACATATCCTTTTAAAATGCATTTTAAAGAACAGATGTTCTAAACTTAGCTGATGGCAGCAACCTTCTCTCATCTAAGTGCCCTCAAAATGATGTTACTTATTTGAGGGAAAGATTCTAAAATAATGTTTCAGTGGTTATGTTGGAAAGTGTCTGAAAAGACTTTATCTGACTTTATTATAAAATGCTGTGCAGCTTTTATCCACACTTACGGTACCAAATAAAGAATGTTTATAGTGACAATCAGCAAAACACACAATAATAAATAGCAATGTGATAACATATGAGAATCAACAGCTTAGGGATGAGTACATCGCATCTTAGCAGCTATTTAATAGTAGGTGGATTGCTAGCTTCTAAAATGTTATACTAAAGCCTATGACAGAAACAATTCTATTATGGAAATTATATATTCTATGATATATGATAGCATAGAAATTATTGTATTTTTATACATATGACAATATTTTATAATGTATACTTTAAATAAGGTGTTCTTCCTGGTTTTCCTTTGGGAATGAATATCTGCAACTGCTATGAATTGGGACTAGGTTCCAGATTTCAACAACTGTTCAGTTTTTAGCAAGGGATTGTAGAGACAGATTTGCTCTTTTACATCAAATTTATCTGTAATAACTTGTTTGCAAAGTGTTACGGGTGGTACAGAACAGTCACTATTGACCATTATTCTTAGGCCCACTATTATATGCCTTTCATTTTGAATCCCATGCTTTTAATTGCATTTAAGTTGATAAAACGTGTAGATATCATGGTACTCCTAAGGAGAAACACAAAATAAATACAGTAAAGGCACTCTTCCTTTAGGAAGGGAGGAATTAACTTTCCTTCCCATGCTTTTCCTGCAAACTTGACTTCATACCTCTGATCTTGGATAATATGAAGTTTAAGGGAAAACTTTCCCGTATTAGAAAACTTTCCCATATACTTTTAGCATGTTGCCTAAACCAGTACGGGATCCTTTGCTATACAGAGAACAATGACTTTTATTTCTTACAGCTTAAATGGGTAGTTCAGCAACTATGACAGCATCACTTTCTAGTACTATAGAAACTTGTAATTTTCTAACGTGCTTCCTAAGTTCTTAACTGAACATTCGTAGGTCATTATCTACTTTTGTTTCTTATATCTTGAAGCCGGTTGAAGAAATTGGTCAATGTATAAATTCTTCACATTTGATTAGCTTCATTGTGTGTTTTAGTAATGAGGAGGCCCACAATATTTGTTTTCTGCAAATACTCCAAAGTTCGCTATGTATTCGTGAAAACACCTATGCATTTTTTAATTTTTATGAATGTTGCACAATGGAGTTTGTGACATGCTCTTTGCTACGCCACTGCTTAAAAAGTTCCAGGCATCCAATCAACAAGCAGAAATAATACCTCAGGACCTGTAATACAGCACAAATCACAAATACAGTTTGGGAGCTGCCTGAAAATGGGCTTGAGTTCTAAATGGGGTTGAATTATAAACCATAAATCCACCTGCAAAAATCAGGGACAGATCATTCCCAACCCTTCCTGACATGGCCAAAATGCATTATCTTTTCAGTTCCACAATTACAATTTGAACAGTCTTACCAGTTATGAATCTGATATTGGTTTTCAGCTCCCCAGTAGAAAATCATTGTATAGTTAATCAGTTACCTGTGCTGGATCAAGCTGAATTCTGAATTTTATTCTTTCTTGCAGTGCTTTATTCTCCAATAAATATTAAAGAGCCAGATTTGTGTGTTGTATTAGTAAAAGGAAAATCATATATGTGCTTAACCGCTCAGTACTGACTGTGAAAAACTGTCCATGATGGCATTGGCTCAGAAGACAAATTCATGCACCCTGAGCCCTCCAGCCAAATGAGTGGAGACTTCCTTTGTTGTTGCAAATGCTGGTGAGCCCAGCAGATGTGCGTGATTGTGAAGTAAAAGAATAATACCCGTATCGCTATCTTTCCAAATAGCTGGGCATCATCCTTAATTTCTCACATAATCTTTTAGTATTAAAAATGGCTTTGCCCTGACACTTAATGGCTCTTAATGAGTGTGAGCCACGAGCACCTGGCACCTGCTAAGTGAAAACATATTCCATGTAAAATCGCTTAGCCTTCCTACCTCATGCTCTGCTGTCTTTTGTCTCTTTGAAGCTGATCTGTTCTGATTTTATATTCCTTGCCCAGGATTTTGCCTATCATTGCCTCCAAGTCTGCATTCTAAACATATCGATGACTTCATCTCTCCTTACATCCACTTTTCCTCATTCACAGTCTCTTTTGCAATCTACACCTTTTAATAGGCAATCCCATTTATCTCATTGCAACTCTCTCTGGGATTGATTCTGTGCAGTGGCTTTTTATTGTTCTCTGTCCTCAGAACCATAGAAATATGAGATGGAAAAGGCTGATGAGGTCATCTTGTCCATTCCCTTTGCCAATGCTGAATTGTTTCCTACAGTCTAATTTTAAAATTACTCATTCAGCTGGGCTTCCACCTCTTCTCTTAGGAGATTATTCCACAGTATTAGGCTGTATATCATGCCATTAGGAAGTTTTTCCTGAAAGTTATCTTGAATTTTCCTTCCTGTGCTTTTGTTCCATAGTTCATAGCTATGTCCCGTTGGGCCACTCCAAACAATACGTTTTGCTCTTTTAGAACAGATATCCTTCAAAACCCAACTATCATTCTATTTTTAAAAATTTAATTAGATCCTATCAGTTATCTTCCCCACCCACAACATTGTATGGTAATATATCTGATTATCTCTTTTTCCTTTTGCTCTACAGGGAAGGGGACGGTCCCCCTCTGTTCCAGCTCATATGAAGACAGATGCGATACGAGGACAAGAACTCAGGTCTCTTCTCTTCTGCCAGGTCACAGTCACACTTTCATAGTCTGGAGACAAGCATGCTATATCTCATATTTATGTGTATACAATGAAGGTTTAGCAGCAGGTAAGCCTTTTACTGCATCTAGTCCAGTTTTTGGTAGATTTTATCTGTGTAGCTCAAACTCACATATACCACAGGCTCCTATAGCTGTTATAGTTGGAGTGGGATAAAGACTTTCTATTCTACCCCTCCTTCATTAAAATTCATGCTGTCATCAATATTTTGACAATGTCAATTAATTCTACTTATACCTTTCACACATCTAGATGAAATGCTGATGTTCTCCACCAAAAATGAACTTTTGGGAAGAACCAGAATACACACATACATAGTGCTTTGAATCAGAGACGCTTAGAATTATTTTGGTTATCGCCTCGGAACACGTAGTTGAAGGACCTGAGCTTCTTTCACTCCTTCATACCCAATTCTTAATTGTTCCGAACTTGCACATGTTAGCTGTGACTTTTCAGAAGGACCTTGCACCTCTTTGAATATTTAAATGAGTGGCCACGCTGTCAAGTGAGTTCAGCCACTTGGGTTGAAGTTGTATAAAAGTACAGCCCGTTATTTAGAGACCTAGAAAATGTTTTGAAAATCTGGCTTCTGCAGTGGAAACGGAGCTCTTGGAAATTTGGCCATGAGCAACTTTGACGATTTGTTCCCCCACTGCGTGTGCTGAGTACTTTTGGCCATGATTGAACTTGTACATGACTTTTAGGACATCTTGAGTTCACCTTCATGTCTGCTTGTCAGCTTTTGTCAGCCTGATATGGACCGAACCTAGTATGGCCTCAGAGAGGTTAATGTGCCTGTTGCCTACAGATATATAAAAAGAATTGAGGGTACATGTTGGCAAAAACAATCACCTGCTGTTCACAAGAGTTTAAGAATCTCTTGGATTCTTTTAACCAAATAAATATTTTTGGGAAAAGCTTTTCTTAACCAGTTCTAAATCTGACAATTATCTCGGTAGGGTTGGCTCCACAAAGTCCTGTGGAGCATCAACGATCTGGTCAGAATAGAAATAGACTGGCCATGAATAGTTTCTGTAGGAGGGAAATGAGAGGGATGATTTAGATGAGCTCACCACTTAAGAAGCATATGGGCAGGCTGGGAAGTACATATGCAGCACGGGCATGGCTCACTGGGATGCAATTACAGCAGGATATAAGATGTGGCAAGTGGAAGTATAGTTATATCAGAACTAAGAGTTAGTGGGGTTTCTCCCCCTCCACAAAAAGCTCTGCAGTTTGAAGTCAACACTCACTGCTCTGTTTGAGATTCATACATGTGGCCGTATGTGTAGAGCCCTGACTCTGTTTTCTCAATCACTGCTTCTGCAGCTGACAGAGGGTTATTTTTGGCAGTCCCTCTCTTGCCCCTTTCCCTGCACTCTCGCTCTCCCTGCAGCTGTAATTGTTCCTGCTCTCTCAAAATACCTGGGGAGAGTGTGAAGGAACCAGACCTCTGGACTGTGCACCCAGGTTGCTTGCAATTCCTCTCTTTTCAAGTTCAATTATCTGAGCTCTGTGGTTTTCCTCTGCTTTGCTCTCTGTGCTGTCAGGAGTGGTGCATTTATTCTGTGCAGAGCAAGGTGCCTCTCCGAGGCTCTGATCCCAGCCAAACTGAGGTGGCTGACATAATGGCAGACTGTTTCCCTCTTTTCCACTCCTAGCTGCGTAAGTTGATGTTGTCTGTGTTGTTTCTCTCTATTATATAGCAAGCTGCTCTACTGGGGGAACTCATCTTTAAAAACAACCTATTGTACTATACATTGTTCACAGTTATCTGTCCATGGATTTTATTATTAGAGAACGATGAAACACTCTCCATGGGTGTAAGGGGACCATTTTTAGCTACTTCTGGAAAAATGAATTATGTTTCAGATGCAAGTGTCTTCAGCTAACCTATGCGATACAAAATTTTGGAGCCAAGGATCATCTCTTAGAAACATCACAAAAATCTTGCATTTCCCTAAAGAAAAAGAAATAACTTCTTAGTGAGGCTCATGACAGTTTCTTCTGAAAAAAAAAATAAAATTCAAACAGCATTTTGCTTCCTACTCCCCCAGTATTTCTGGACCCTTGCCTTGGATGGCTTAATCTTAAGTGATAAGCATCATAAGAGAATCCACAAATAATTCCAGAATTCATTCATGCTGTTGGTTGATGGGACTAATTTTGCTTCATGTTCTGTCTCAGCTTGCTGTCTTCAGCAGAGTTGTCTTTTCTGCTATTTTTAACATCTCTTCTATACATCAAGTGGTTATATTTAGGTTAGTATTTCTTAAATATGTGGATTCTTTTCTTTCCTTTCTTTTTTCCTTTTTCCATGACCACCTCCCAGAATAAAACTGTTCCCCATCTTTTTCTTTCTCCCATCCAGTTTCAGAATGACTGGCCTACGTTGTAAGAATGTGTTCCTGAAATAAGAGGGGAAATGCATTAACAAATGTGCTCTTTCACATATTTGCTATGTACACTTTGTTTTTCTAGCTTGACTGGAGCAACTTTTGGCTCAGGAAAAGGTAGCTTAAAAGAGTAAGTGGAGTAAAGTAGATTAATAGAAAGAAGGTGAATAGTGAGGACATATACACTAATTTGATTGCCTTGACTGCATTAGTCAAAATCAGATAGCTACTTTTTCTCTTAATTTTTCATCTTTGAAACAGGTATTTCTTACCTCCCTTAGAAGGAGAGTGACTACTAGCTGGCTAGCCAGGAGTTAGCCATGAAGTGCTGCAGGTGCTGGGATTCACTAGCTAGAGCAGAAATGCTGGAAACAGGGTGCATCACACTGAGACAGCACTTTTGATGCTGTTCACAGGCATGGAGATGGAGCTGAGCTTTACCCCTGAGCAGACATCTGCTGAATGACCTACTGCCTTATACAGTTGCCTAAGGTCAGTTAAGGCTGGGAAGTACTCCACAGATTCATTTTGGCAACAGGTCTCCTCAGGGTCCCTGCATTGGCTCTCTCAGCAGTGGAAAGAACTCAAGTTACACCTGGAGAAGGTTATTTCACATGGGATGGCTATAAGGGCTTTCGCAGAAAAAAGTGAGCTTGTCCTGACTATGCTTTGGAGCACTAGGAATCTCAGCCTACCTCCGTGTCCCCTGTCTGTCTAAAGGGCCTGCACTGAATACCAACAGGATTTACAGGGTCTGTGTTGCCTTCAAATGCAGGCAGAGAGGAAGAGCTTACATCTGCTCAGAGCATTTGCAGAGCCTGCCTGCACTGACTTGCAAAACACTGTGTGGCCACACTTCAGATGTTAAGGCTGATCCTGCTTATGCACCCTCCTTCCCATCCAGAGTGTTTCACAAGTGGCTAACGCCTGCCAGTGTCTTCGCTTTTTGGATGACTGAGGAGAGGCACTTGAAAACGGCTGGGTTTTCGGAAAGGGCTGAACATCTGCACTCAGGCTCAGGCCCTATCCTGGCTGTTTGAAGCTGGAATGCATAAAATCACCCATCATTTCTGAGGAAAAGCCATCTTCATGGGCGTGGGTCAAAGCTGCACGGCTGCACGTACTTCAGAAACAAAAACAAAGGAAGAGGCAGCGTATTGGATTCGACCCATGGATCCTAGCAGCATCTCTTAAATGAACGTGGGTCAGGTCCACCCTCATGAGGACACAGAAACATGTGAGCTGGTCCATGTCTTGGGGCTCCATAGTCTTGCTGTACAGAATACCCTTCAGGCACAGAGCACAGGAGCTCTTCAGCTCCGGATTATTGCTTCTGCAGATACAAACACTTTTCTTTTTGAAATATATGCTGATTTAGCGCCCAATACCCACCTACTGAATTCCCAGGCTTTGGTTTCCAGGTTTACTCACCCCGTAAGGGAATCCAGTAGTAATTTGTGTAGCAGGCCCAAGGCCTGGCTCATAAGCTGGGCTGTCTGTGCCAACGCAGTTGCAACGTTTTTTCACAGTAAAATATTTAATGGGTCCGAGGATAGATGTGAACCCTTATGGAGTACTATTGTGGAACATATTTCCTATATTTTCATTCACATTAGTTGTTTCTCATGTTTCTTTTGCACGTCTAATGTTGCAGAATACAGTTAAATTTAGTTACTTATCCCCCAAACCGCAGGATCATTGCACTATAAGGCTACACTAAGATTAATGCAAGATACTGGAGTGAAGATTAAATACCGATTTTAAAGACACATGAGCAATCTGGCTTGTTGCCAATCACAAGGATAATGAAGTTGCTACAACTTCTGACAAAGCCAGTGGTTTAGGAAGGAACTGGGGACACGGTAGCACATGTGTAAAGTGGATTTTAAGAACATGATGGGGAATTTGAGTGGTTGTTTTGGGGAACTGCAAGGGCAGCCATAGAGGATATGAGAATGGAGCTAAGGTTATCACAGCAGGGGATATAGGACAAAAACCCACAGGAAACAAGTTTTCATTAGCTCTGCTGCTTGCAGAACAACTTGTTTTAATTAAGCTTCCCTTCCATTTCTGAAGGGAAAATGGAGGAAGAATAAAAAAAGGAAAGGGAAAAACCTGAAAAAATAAAATAAAACTCATGAAACAACATTTTCAAATATTTGGTTTTTTTTTTTCTTATTCTGTTTTGGTTGGATCTTTTTTGGTTTGGGGTTTGTTGTTTTTTTTTTTTTGGGGGGGTGGTGGTGGTGGTGGTGTGTCAGCTACTGTAGAAATCCCTTTCACCCTAGGAACATCATTAATTGCAGAAATATTCTTTTTCTATTAAAACATTTTCTGAAAGTCATCTCTGTGACCTACTTGTTGCTCCCTCATGTTACAGCTAGGAATGTTTTGTGAAGATTTCTATAGTAGAAACTCATGGTCACGTCTGATAAGCAAGACATCTAGAGGTAAAACCTCTTGCCTTTTGAACTCTGAAGATTTTCCTATCTACCTCAGTGGGACCTGGATTTCAGTCTATGTCTGTAAGAAAGTGTATCTTTTGTGGTATCTTTCTTATAAATTTTATCTCATAGCATTACATAGTGATGAAACTCTTCTGCTCTGCATTATTGTTTGCTCTTTGGATGTGGGAGATTGTGCTCCTGAGAGGTGGACAAGTGTTCAGTCACGTCTGGGTCACTGAAATGAATGAAGGGTCTGATCCACAGGGAAACGTAGGCACTGGGTAGTGCTCACTGACGTCAGGGGCAGTGTCTTAGGGTGGCTGTGACAGCACCTGGCCAGTCCACACCAAAACTGACCAGGCCACTTGGAAGCCAGGGAGGTGGCAACCATCAGCCTGGACACATGATACCTTTGAGGAGCTGAACTTTTACCCTGCCTTGCAGGGCTTCGTTGCCTTGCAATGGTATTGACTCGCAAAGAAAAACATTTTCTTGTCTTGCATGATTTCAGCTGCTCCACTTGTACTCGCGATATCCCAGGGTTTGATTGACTGTGTTGCGGTGGAGCTGCAGCCTCCTGGTTGGGCTGAAAGGGTCGGAGCTCTGGCCCCACAGGAGCTTTGGGAAAGGCAGCTATTTCCTTGGTTTTAAAGTGGGTGTACAAACACCTCACTGCCAATGGTTAGACATGGTTAACATAATAATACTTGTCCATGACTTGGAGTTACTTGGGTCAGAGGCACGGCTAAGGGAAAAGTGAGCAACAGAAAACTAGTCTGTTCTTGTTTTTCAAACAACACTCACCTTGTTCAAGAAAAGTGGAGGAAAAAGCAAGCAAGCAATTAAAAGAAAGCAAGGAAAGAAGCAAACAAGCAACCAAGCAAGAAAGAAGGAAAGAGAAAGAAAGAAAAATGGAAAAAAAAAAAAAAGAATTTTGTACTGTAAGGAGCAACAAAACCATAAAATATGTAATAAACCCACATGGAAAAAGAATATAGTTGATTTCCTGCATCTCTCTCAGTTATGTTTCAGTAAATGTACAGCACACATACTGTGTTTAAAGCAGATTTGACAACATATAAAACATTAAAAATATTATGACATTGGCCAATATTTATGATGTATATTTCCACACATAAAATATATTGTGTCATGTCATTGATTTTAAAAAGCATGGAAATTGGCCATGTCATAATATTTTAGAGCTTTTTTATACATTGTCAGAGCTATTTTAAATATACATGCTCAGCATTTTATGAAACTTCCAACACATGGACATACGGAAAATATATTCTGAGTCCACAAGAGACCAGCATTTCAAATGTAAAGTTTAGCTAATACACATTTTCTAACACAAGAAACATTTTCATTTTGGTATATTTCTTGAGCTTCAATGTATTCACCTTATCGTATTTTGTATAGATGTACATCAGTGGAGCCTTTAAGAAATGCAAGTTGCATTTGACCTGATCATGCAGTTTTAATATAGGTAAAATTCTCACTGAAGTGTTGCAGAATGGGACCGGCAGGCAACACATGCAGCTCCAGAAAACCTCACAAAAAGAAACAATGCTCAGCTGACAAAAAAATCTCAAGTGTCACTAATTATTTGCACTTCTCACTGGAATATTTTGGTGCTATCCGCATGGATCAGGGACTTCAGAAATCCCTCTTGGAAGAGGATGAGGACAGGCTGGGCTAAAATGGGTTAGTTGGACTCAATGATCTTAAAAGTCTTTTCCAACCTAAATGATTCCATAATTCTACTTTGAAGGGCTCCACCACTCTAGTAGCAGATGGAGTGGCAGGAATGGAACTTTTCGGCCTTTTGGCTAAGATCAAGTGTGGTATCAGTTCTTATCAGTTTAATATCTGATACTTCTTTTTTTCTTTTTGTGGTTGGACTGACAGTGCTAGGTTAATGGTTGGACTTGATGATCTTAAAGGTCTTTTCCAACCAAAACGATTCTATGGTTCTATGGTTCTATAGGTATTTCATCTGTGTGAAAACTGAAAGGTTAAGGGAGCTGAAAGGTTAAAGCAATTGCTGAGGATCAGAGGGAAGTTTTGGCATTTCTGGAAACAAGAACTTGATTGCCAGTCCTGTGATTTAGCAACAAGACCACCCTTGCCTTTCCACATTTCTTGGGGAATGTTGGCAACAGTTCTGCCACCATATTAAGCTGTGTTATTAAAGTAAAATACTACTGCAATCTGAATGTGAATATAACTACTTTTTTCTTATCTTTTAACGTCTTCCTTTTATTTTTCCTCCAAGTGTAAACTCTGCTGCTGGACACTTTGCATGATATGCCATAAAACCTCTGCGTGGCATCATAGAGTGTTATCATGTCTTAATGAGCATGCTTGCTTGCACTTGCCGGCAGCTGTGTGGGGTCACCACACACATGGTACTGGGGATTCTTGGTTTGGTTTGGTTTTGTTTGGGGGTTTATCTATCTATCTATCTATCTATCTATCTATCTATCTATCTATCTATCTTATTTATTTACTTATTACTTTATAGATTAGCCAAAATTGACTGGAGACAGGAAATTGCTTCCAAGGACGCTACATAACTCTCAAGGTCTTTAGAGGAAACTGAGAAGCAGCAAATGTGTTACTTGAAGGGGTAAGGTATATGGCATCACCAAGCATGACAGGATAATTATAATTGTTGGTATCACTGAGAACAACGATGGGTGGAGCTGAGGGCAAACGCCTGCTTTTGCTTTAGCAGTGACGCAGACCTACACATGCCGCTGTGGGGCTGTGTGACACTGCTCTGACTGGTCACTTTTTGTTGGTATGGCAATTCCTTCAGCTAAATATGTGCCTAACTGAAACAGCATCAGTGCTTTAAAAATAAAAATAAGTTGGGAGAGTATTTGAAAAACAGCTATGATCTGTAAATAAGGTTGCCCCTCTGCCCAAATTAGATTTGGTGCTTTTTTTTTTAATTTTTTTTATTATTATTATTTTTTTCTTTCTTTCTTTCTCTGGCTGATGATAGGGAAAGTTATTTCAGCACTTCCAGGAACACTGGGCTTCTAGGCTCTGTCCAACTGGTTTAATTTAGATTTCCATTATTTGTTTGACTGATTTATCTGACATATTTTAAAGGGTAGCTTAAAGACATCAATTCTCCAGAGCAAGTTATTGCTTTCACATATGCTTCATGTCAAGCTTTGGGTTTTAGTGGAGGGTTTGTTTTTGAGGGGGCTGCATATGCATCGTGATCTTTTCTTCCAACTAAGGTGTTTCTTTGTCATTCACTCCATGTCTTTTCCAAGAGATTACCCTTGAAATACAGACTTATTATATGGGAAAAGAGCAAGTGCTGCAAAGTCTGAGATATTCAAGATAAACACAGAAACACAAAAGATCTTTAGTTTCTTAGGGGCTAAGAAGACCGTATTGTCTCCTGCTGAGGAAAGGGGAAGCAAGGAAACGACCTAAACAGTGAAACCTAGTGCCAAGTAAGGAAAACAATTTGAAAGCATGGTATGTATTTGCAATTAAAAACAAAGACTCCAATTCTTTCCCTCTGTGGACAAAACCTTGGTTAGAGGCAGGAATTTAGAGCAAGCTCTTTCCTTATTTCTTAGGAAAACATGCCCAACATAATGACAATGAAAAGTGGGAGTTTTACATGTCTTGATATCCAGAAGATGTCAGTCTTATGCCCCATTTGTTACAATAGTAGCATTAAGGGTAAATTTAAAACTTAACCACTATAGTCAAAGAAGGTATACACAAGAGAGCAATCCCTGGAAGAAAGTTAAAGCAACAGAGGAAAGATGGCTCATCAGGAAACGTTAAGCGATTTGTATGGAGAGAGGTCATTTAGTGAACTGTGTCCGGCTGTTTAGGGGAAGCAACAAGACCATCACAGCATGTTTTGAAATGTATATAGCAGAAATGGGTCTGGGACCAGTTCTGGAATTGTCCTGGTTAGCACTTCCTCATCAGAGAACTGCATTTGCTTTTATGCTGCAGAGCGACTGCAATATACTCTCTCCATGTTAAACAAAAATCAAGAGAGATTATGGTAAGTGAACAGAAACCCAAGGAGTTCAAACACAAAATGATATTTAAAGAGGCACTCTAGCTCCAGGTCAGTGCCCAGTTTTGTAGCTTTATAGAGTATGTTTTTCCATTAGACCTTCAAAGAGAGGAAGACTTCATAAACACTATGCTGAGTCTAAGAGGTAAAGCACTCCATACAAACCATGGTAGTGTTCCTCACTGTCCATAGGGCCCCATGTAAGAAAGAAAAAGGATACTGAGGATGTGTGTGCTGTACAGCAGGACCTGATCTTGCAATCTTCCCCATCCAGGCTGACCTCACTTGTTCTCCAGATGGTCTTCCTTTGGGTGCAGGAGCCCTGAGCTCCTGGCAAGATTAAAACCAGACCTTTGCATTTGAGCAACAGGCCACTCAACTTTCACAGGGACCAAAAGCTTTGACTGCTTCAGCGCTGAGCAGAGAGGGGAACCCTTCCTGCACAGATCCTGTGTTGCAGGGCTTCTGCTCAGCCCACATCACTAACACCTTCTTGAATGTTATTTCTTACCTGGAAGAGTCGGCAGGTTTAGGTCTGAGAGGATCTGGCCATTAGCAGGAATGTTCAGCAACACCGTGGAAAGGACATGAAACACCTGGCACGGTCCCAGATACACGCAGCCTGGAACATTTAATGGCACTCAAGGGATAAAATGACCAAACTGTAAACCTCTCTCCCCCCACCCTCCTCCCTTTTTTATTTTTTTATAAATGCACTTTTGAACATGCAATTCATAGATGCTTTCTACCTTCCTTTGTCTCTCTGTTTCTTACTTGTGACTCCTTGGGGCCCAATTGAAAAAAAAAATGTTCTGCACCATTTACTAAGTTTTTTGGCAGGATTTATCTAGGAAAGAGTGAGGAATGTGCTGTTTCTACATCAATTCGCCCACAGGTCACTCCTTGTGCACTGCACACACTTCAGGGATTAAAAATGCCAGGATTCCCGGTTTGTTTGCTCGAAAAGACTGCATGGACATTTTCTGTCTCTGTCTCACACATACTCATACACACACATCTGTGTACGCGCACATACACAAACTCTTTAGTGACAATTACTGGTGACATGCCTGTCAATACAACGTCAGTGACATCATGCAAAGTTTACGTTAATAGTTAATGAGTTGTTGATGTCAAAGGCAAAGAGACATTTTGATATTTCCTAGGTGTAGCTGATGAATTAACATATAAGAAATTTCAGAATCTGAAGGTTACTGATTAAATAACTGTTTACATATTTTATATATGGCTGGTTTCTTGTCTTCATGCCTGTCTGGGCCTGGTGAACATTAGGAAATATATAAGCTGGTAGCAAAGTGTTGAAGAAGAATACCAAAACATGAAGGGTGTTGGTGTTGTAAGTATGTCAAGGTCAGCTGTTTTTCCATCTGATGGCGCTAAGAAATTGTTTCTGACAGAGCAGAATGTATTGGACTGATGTGATTTAGCTAATCTAGCAATTTATGTTTACCATATCTACAGTTTTTTGGGTTAGTTTCAAAATTAATCATAAAATGAATACTTTACAGTCTTAGCCCCAGTAACACTTCTGTATATTGTCCTTTGCATTTTTGTTGGCTTGCTGACATCAGTGCTTTAATACTTAATATCCTGTGAACATTTCTGTGTTTTATAGTTCTGTATGTACTGGAATAAGGAGGGAGGAGAGGACCTGGGCTCTCTAATAAGGAAACACACATTATTCTTTACTGATATGTTTTTGTTCTCCGCTAATAATTTTTTTTCCTTTTCACATAAGCCTGAGGAAGAACTGCTGTCGGAACAGAAAAGGGCAGATGGTAATGTGTATGTGAAGTGTGGTTGTAATTATTTTATTACCTAGGCTCCACATAAGGCTTGTTTATGTGAAAGGAGGAGATTAATTCCTTTGGGTTAGTAGAGAAAAATCCCAGGCCTGTAACTGATTTCTCCGGAGAGCTACTGAATTCTTCAGCTCTATCCCTGTGCCAGGTTGTGCCTTTTATATGCCACCTCTAAATAAAATAAATAAATGTTTAAAAAAAATCCTGGAAAGAAGTTCTGTTTCAAAGATGAGGCCTCGCCTGCTTGTTAAAGCAAGGAAAGGGAGGAAGGAACATGCGAACGGGTGGTCTAAAATCCGACAGCTCTTGGAGGCAGCCTGCAGAGCTGCACCAACACCAGGACCACACCATGGCGGAGCAGGTCCTTCCTGCTGGACGTGCCTGCGAACGGGGGAATGCTCCCCACAGCTCACGCTCTTTGTGCTGCAAACAGGGAATGTGTTTTAAGCTGTTTCGGAGGTGGTGGGGGCAGTAAGGAAGAGGTGGGTGTATCTTTCTTTAAAACCTCTGGTTACTGTCAATCCAACTTAAAAAGCAACAAAAAAAAACTGAAAAAGAGGAAATAGCTGTAGCTTATTTATAACACAGCATTAAAACGTTGTCTTTGAAACATTCAAGGCTGAAAGTGTAGAATATCGTATGGATGAGATGGAAAAAACACTTCTTGAAAGATGCAGTGATTTTTGAAAGACTCAACAATTCTCATGTTTTAATTCCAGATATAAATGGAATAGGTTTTAAAGCCATGACCTTTCAAAATTACAGATTCAGAACAATATCCTTCCTACCTTTCTTCAGGTAGAGGTGATTCATAAAAGAAAGGGAAGAAACCTGTCATAAACATGTTTTGACCATATTGGTGATGCACCGTGGCAAGCAACTGTGATAGAAGAACTGGGACCAAAAGAGTGCCGTCATTCCCAAAGGGACTCAATGCCTCCTATCTCACTGCATGCTGGAGCATCTACCCTGATCACGCCCCTGTTCAGATGGTTTGATGAAAGTTTACTGTCCTTGCTGGAAAGGCTCCTACTGGCTCCGGTGGCCTTTGGATCACCTACATAGGAGGTAGGCACATGGACGACAGAGATATGTCCACCGACATGGCCTTCTCCGCCAGCACGCTCCCCACCCTGACCGGGGTGAAGTGGTGCTGAGCCTTCACACTGATGCTTGCAAAGAAAATCCATGCAAGAAATCTCCTTTAAGAACAAAAGCAAAGCCCTTGCTACAGCTCTTGCTAGGCGCTGTTTATAATGTGAACAGTTTGGAAAGGGCTTGTTCCATATTTATGGCATTTTTAAAAATAGATCATATGGCTTAAATATGATACTGTTCCCCACTTCGGGGAAAGCAAAATCTGTCCTCTGGAGTATAAAATATTTCCAAAATGGATGACTGTTAAAATTCAGAAAAAAAACCCCAAACAGTTTATAAAAAGCATGCTGACATTGTAAAAAATTAATAGGATGCTTGGAAGCCTTTGAGTTTCCAAAATGGTCAGTTCAATAGAAAAAAATGGCACTTTCTTATTATAAAATTGAGTTGCCTGTCTTAGGTTTTCCCTAATGAAAGAATTTTTGGAGAGAATAAAGCTCACATTGAGCGTTCACAGCCCATCTCCCCCTCAGTGTGTAATTTAACCACCCAACCCTGTGGCCTGGAACACTTTCGATTACAACTTTAATAGTTATTTTGGAAAAAATTGGTAGCCAAATATTCAACCTTTAGAATATTATGTATGAGAGTTTTTCTTCTCTTAAATGTCATAGGAAATTATGATGACTGTATGTGTGTAAGTGTGTGTGTGTGCGCACGCGCGCCTAAGCAAAATAAATTTACTATTTCATGCTACTGGATTCCATTACTCGAAACCTTGACAGCTATAGCCCTGGGAGGGGCAAGAAAGTTGAGCCAAATGCTCAGTCACTCTAAAATGGGTCATATTAATGCTGCTTTAAAGATCATGTCTATAAATAGCCCAGAAAATCAAGTGTTGGGTAGTACTGGACTCACCCCGGCCAGGGTTGCATTACTCCAAGTAAAGGAGACATATTTATGTAGTGGGGTTGCCCTGAAGGATCTGTAAAAAAAACCCAACAAACAACCCAACAAAAAAGGAACAGCTAGTGGTATTATACAGAAGCTGCTTAATTCTGTTAAACTCACAGAAAGACTGAGCAGAAATCATTGGAAAAATAAGAGCTGTATATTACTAGCTTTCAAGAGCTGAGATTACTCACAACTGTTTAATGTTTTATTATTTTCTTGAATTAGGAACAAATATTTTAGCAGTAGAACACATGACATTCCTGATTCATTAGGACCAGGATTAGGTCTTTAAATCTCAAATCCTACGTAAAATGAAATGTCTATTTTCATGTTCTAGGTGCATTTTGATGGTTGTAAAAGGAATCAAATGCTAGTCGTTATGGACCTGAACATCTTCTGCAAGCAATTGAATTGGACTTCCTTTGGTAAGCATCTTGCTGGATTTAGCTGTTGATAAATGGAAAATAAAAGGCTGTTTTGTGATAATGTGGGCATTTTATGTTGCTATCTTAGGTTGGATTACATTCCACAGATCTTGGTATTTATAGTACTGTAGGGGGAATAAGGCATTAATTAATGACAACTGTACTAGGCTGTGAAATGTCATAGGTTGGGAATAAAATCCCTGAAGAACAGATTTTAAAAAATGTTTGTAAAAATTAAAAAAGAGGAGGTGCCAAATGTATGAAGAACTCTTCCTAATTTCACAGGCTTGAGTCGAAACTGCTGACAAAAATATATCTTAGAAAACTATTTTTCTCCTCTCTTTCTTTTAATGACCTCTGCAATTCAGAGGAATAAGAGAATTCAAGCACCACAGACAAGTCATATTGAATATGAACATATAAAGAATAATAAAATTAGAAGATGAAATGGTGGAAAAATAAAGGCAAGTGATCAAAGTTCTATTGCCTTTCTTTGGAAGTTTGTACAAGTTCTCCACTTTTTCATGCTCCTGTTTCCATATTTGTAATGTGAAGCTCCTGAGTGTCCCCACTGCAAAGAACACTTTGCTGTGTAGATGAAATGCAGAATATAAACTGGGTACAGTTATTAATACTATTAAACTTTTATGTTTTGGAGTATCTAATATGTTGCCAAAGATACATATTTATAATTACAGGTTACAATGCCATAGCAAAACATTTGCACCTATAAAATGACCTTGAAGAGTACAGCTAGTATAAGCAAGCAGTTAACCAGTTTCTCTCATCCTCATTTGTGAAAAGAAAGCCTCACTGTGTTGGCGGATAATAAATTCCACTAGGTCCTTGCAGAAGGAATAACATAGATTTAATGGATAAGCTTTCTGAAAGCAATTCCCGTTCATTTTCTGAACACCCCAGTGCACTATCTTTCCTATCATAGCGTGGACTATACTACTGTTGCTAACAAATAGATCGTTCTTTGTAACTTTTACAGAGCACTGAATTTTGGGGAAAGAAGAAAAGAAATTATGTTTGGCTACTAGGAACCCAACCAAAATCCCCAGTCTCTTTTTGAATGCCTGCTTATTTTAGTTTATCCTTCAAATGTATGGAAAACCAACAGGTGTTCACCTGATCCTGTGCTGTGGATGCATTTAACTTAAAATGGGAGGAAGTAAGAGGAATAGAGGATTTTAATGTATTCCTATGCATATTAAACATATACTAAGCTACTGAGGCCACTGCCCCAAATATCACTCTTATACTCCACTTGTATTTCTGTATTCATTTCTGGACTCTGCCTTCTTATAGCACTTTAAATGGAAGTTTTTTAAAAGGTAGGAAGCTGCCTCCTGTACTCCGTAGGTTTATCAAGTTGTCAACACCAGTTCGTTTTTCTGTGTAGGTTTGCCTTTCCAAAAAAGTGGGTTAAAACGGTCTCAGTAGCAGAACCACTTCTATAACTAGCTGAATCTCTTCCAAGTGATCTTACATAGCTTCTTTTCCTAGCTGGACAAATCTTACAATACCAGAATGCTAGTAGAATATAATGTTTCCCAGTTTTTATTAGAATTGCTACCAGAATCTGTCTTTGAGTTTTTATTAGAATTGCATGTTCTATGCTATGAGCAATAAAGCATTGCCTATAAGCTTAGATTTTTGTCATTCTTACAGTTTCCCTCTGATGTTGCTCCTACAAAGACGTGATACATTATTTTGTCCTAGGATCACTCTTTTGCAAAGGACAGATGTGATTCTAGGATATGCACAGGAATGTACATGTATCCTCTGCTTCTATCTTCTCCAGGGTCTTTGTGAAACGATGTTTGCAGCACAAGTCCCATTTCATGGGGAAATAATCTTTAATATTTAGAAGCAAAATAAAAGGAAGATAATAATAGTAATCATCATCATCATCATCAACAACAACAACAACAAAACAAGTGATGCACAGCACAGTTGCTCACCACTCAAAGCTCATACTCCATGAGTTGAACTGCCTCTTGGCCCATCCCACAGTTTTATGTGGAGCATGACGTCATATGGTATGGAATATCTCTTTGACCAGCCTGGGTCAGCTGTCCCAGCTGTGTCCCCTCCCAGCTTCTTGGGCACCCCCCACCTTCTCGTTAGCAGGCCAGTATGAGAAGCTGAAAAGTCCTCGACTGCTTGACAACAACTAAAACCATCAGCATGTTATCAACATCATTCTCGTCCTAAATCAAAGACACAGCACTATGCCAGCTACTATGAAGAAAATTAACACTATGCCTGCTGAAACCAGGAGATCTTTGTACTGCAGTAGATCTGAAAACTGGCATTTAGGAACTTTCATTAACAAGATTTGCAAACATAACTAATACAAGCTTACATGAAAAAAGATTGTTAACAGACTGCTAATAATTGTTAACAGTTGGCATTGACTGACTAAAATACACAGAGGATTCAAAAGAAGTACCTATGAAAGATTTATCATAACAATTTTTGGTAATGCTGAAAATGCATTGTATTTTCCTATACTTTTTGATTGCAAAAAAAGAAAGAGTTCTTGACTGTTCTCCACCTATAAAACCTCTATTGTTAATAGCTCTGACTTCTGAAAATGGTACAGTAAAATAACTGGTATGAACAGCTTACTTAAAAATGTCTAGTGCTCTTTCAGAAAAAGCAAGGAGATTTGAAAACACAAGTTATGACAAACATTGCTGGATAATCACCATTCAGATCACTGAAGAGAACTGACCTTCTTATATCAGTAACAGGAGTCCTGGGTCCAGGGAATAAAAGAAACTCACCCGAGAGGCCTGGCAAGATCCAGAATTGGAGAGCGTTAGCAAATAGCAGAAAACTTGAAGGCAGAGACATTTTTTTTTGAAGTCTGAAGTTGAGGGCAAACATACACTTTTTTCTTCTGGTTGTCTTAGCTAAGTTCGATCAACTCTTGTTCAGAGGCAAAAATAGCAACTATTAGCCCTCAATAGCCAACTTGCTGTCATGCTACACTTTACGGACATATGACTAAAAGAAGAATGAAATGTACGGAGTGATATATAGAAAAGGCTAAAACCCAAACTTGTCATCTAACACATTTTATGATGAGAGATAAGAAAATAAAGTATAAAACGCATCCATGGCTTCTTTTCTTGGGGTGGGAGATAAGCTCTCTCTAGGTTTCTTCCTATTTTAAAAGTACATTCAACTCAACAGAAACATTTTTTACCCCTCTTTTTGAAAGCTTAATGCCACAATGTTCTAGTTTAGTGAATTTCAGTGCAGAGCAGACATATTGCTGAGACAAAAAAGCTGACAGCTAGACTTCAAAAATAGTTTCAGATGAACTCAGATTACGAGTAGTTCATATGCACTTTCCAAAAATGGATATAACAACTGGAGACTTTTTTCCCCCATCCAAGAGGTTACTGTGGTCTGTGGGTTTCTTTGTGTGGGAGCTTGCATCTTCATACATGGAAGTATAAGAAAACAGCCTCCAATAAGACACAAAAATAACCCAAAATGTAATGCAGAAGTCTTCTGAGGTCTTGGGAATTCTGGGCAAAGTTAGTCAATAACATTATAGAAAAGGAACCTATAAAGTGTTCCTGAGGAGGACTTTAAATAGACCTTTACAGTGAGCTTAGTTAAAGTGAACAGCTCAATGAGGAGTGAGGCTGAAATGCAAACCAGAGATTTTAATGAAATCCTGTGGTTTATGTTGTACGGGGTGGTAGATTAGATGAGCACAATTATCACTTTTTTTCTTGAAATTATGAAGATGTTAACCTATATTTCTTTGCTGGCATCTCTTCAGTGGTCAGGAGATGCATAGCTGCTTATCCCATGTAAAGTCCCAGGAGCTGGTCCAGCACTGTTGGAGTCAACAGGAATATTTCCATTGCTTTTGGTGCACACTAGGTCAGGTGGTGACTAGTAGCAAAAACCATCAGCACTTGTACACACAGCTTCTATGTAGAATACTGCTTCTAGGGACATAATATACGGACCAGCTGGATCTGGTAGAGCACAAGCTAACCTATCCTGACTTCACCTCCAAAGGTGAAGCATCCTGAAAAGCCCCAGCAGTTCCCACCAGAATTGTCACTAATTGCACCCCTCTGCACTCCAGGGGTTTCTTTTCTTCCAGTTTTGCTACTGGGTATAACACAGCTGTGCCCCAGATCTCACTTCATTCATAGCAACGTGTGAACCATCTTTCCAGAATATAGCCTGCATTTCAGATGAGCGAATGTGCCAGCATCGTAGTCAGGTTCTCAGTGGCATACATAGCCACCTGAGAAAATCAGAGGAGAAATTTAAGCTTGATGCTACACACTCTGTGAAAGACGTGGAAGACTTAGACAATGTGCCCCTTCCAAGCCCATCTTGAACGAATTAAGAAATGGAATCACTGTGTGCCAACTTGCAATTTCAATCCTCAAAACTGCAGCAGAAATTTATCATCCTGTCAACTCTGGTTCCTTTAAGTACTTGTCAGACAGAAATTCAAAGGGGGCCAAAATACTTTTTCCATTGGCACTTTCTCTTGCAACACGTTAACATTTTCTGGTGTAGTGTTTCTATCCAGTGCAACGCAACACCTCCTTGATAAATGAGGGAAGTGGTGGAACAGCAGGGATCTCCCCTCTACAGGTATCAAAGCACAAAGGTGCCTTTTCTACCTTCTTTCCTTTCAGTGCACTATTTTCTGCTATAAGGATTTCCAAGAAATAAAACCCCCCAAAGCCATGGTATCAGAGTGATATTGACAATCCATTTCACAGGGACCAAGACAAAAGGAAGTACACACACACTGACTGCTTCAGGGCTCTACCTTTCATTCTTGCCCACTCTGAGAATAGGGGCAGCACACCCAGCTGCCAATGTTGGATTTTGACTTAGCGTAGGAGCAGGAAATCTGGTAGAAATCCCAGAGCTGACCCATAGCCACAGCATACTGCCCTGGACTCTGAATTTCTCTGAATGGTGAGAGCTGTTTGGCCCCAGCATTTCGGCTCCAGTTGTTCAGGCTCTCGTCCAGCACAGTGCATACTTATCTTTCACCACAAATACTTCGGTAGGTTTCTGCAAGACAACTCAAGTGCTGACAGACAAGCATTGTGCAAGTGCTTTGCAGTTTTAACATATAAATAAAAAAATAGGAAGTGCAGCCAGGATCCGTGTGTTTTGGAGCAGAGCAGCAGGCAGGCATACATTGCTCTGACACAATCACTAACAGGAGAAGACGTTACCTGTTTGTAAAGCACATCTATGGGATGCTTGCTCAAAAGATTGTAGAGACACCAAGCCCGATGGATAAAGATAGCAAATTCCCTAGGTATCTTCACCAAAGTGACTGATGATGAAAGTCTTTATGCAAAATATAAAAATAAAATATTGTTCAAGTCTTCCTTAACAAATATGGGGGGGGGTTTTACCAGTAATTTGTCATCTTTTCTCATCTTTATACATAAAGAATGTATCCACAGTGAGAAAGCTGCGTGCTCTCATGACTCATCTGATTAAGAGGATTATTTTTTTTCCTCACTTAGATTTAATGAGATTTACCCTTCTAAAACATCTAAAAAAAGCTCACTGATGTTAAATGCAGATAGACATTGAAGGAATAGGCTACTTTTGAAAATATTTTTTCTAGAGAATCCTTCTATATCATCAGCTGCCATCTTTTTCTGAATTACTTGAGCTAGTTAGTGCAAGCAGACAGGAGGTACCAGATGCATCAGTAGAATGTAACCTTTTTTCCCCCAATTTTCAGCACTACCATCTTCCCTGACTCTTTTTTTTTTCCCCCTCTCTCCTTCTGCTGGGAAAGCAGAAAGCCTCCCCCACCCCCCTGCCCTTTGGGTTTCCCTTCTTTTTGCCACCCAGTCAGAAATATACCAGAAAAATAGGATTTGTGTTTTCTGATTTGCCTGTTGCACATCTCAACTCTCAAGTGCTTCCCACATGTTGTGGAAATTAATCCCTCTGGGGGGACTAGTAAGACGATGTGAAATGGGAGCATTCAAATTTTGGCGAGTTATTCATTGGTCTGTATTTTTCGAAGTATTTTACACAGAGCAGAGTTCCTATATGTGCCCTGAAAGGGAAATTCAGTTTAGATATGAAAAACTAAATCTAAATGGGATTTGGGCACTGCAGTGATAAGTGGTGTGGTGCCTGTTCTTCAGGTGCATGGTCGCCTACATCCTTGATGTAGACTCATAGATAGGGTGGGAGGTCTTAAGTAGGGTTCACAATGACCAACAAAGTGAGTAGTAAGCTGTCTAAAGTACCCAACAGGGCATGCTGCAAAGGGGTGGGACTTGCACCCTAAGCAGCTTCTGACCAATTCTCCTACCTCTGGTTGCAGGAAGCATCTTCCATCACTTAATATTTATAACTATGATTCTGCTCTAGAATTAGGTGACCAAATAATTTGTTCTATAAATTGAATGGTATTTGAGCAGTTTTTTTCCTTTTTTCAAAAGGACTTGAACCCAATTTTTCCCTCCTCTTTTCACCCAAAGACCATCCAGTGGGAGTTCAACCCTTCAGTCTGATGTGTATCAGCCATTTCTGTTTCTAGAGGAACAGGGATGCTGATGACAACTCACAGTAGCTTCAGCAGAGCAAGCATCTTCTTGTTCAGGCTGTGCAGTCAAAGTAGGTCTCAGAGCAACTGTCAGGGTCTTCCCTTAAAAACAAATGCCTTTCTAATCACTCCAGGAGGGATGCTCAAGAGAATCGGATGATTTTGCTTGTTTCCGTTAACTGATATGGAATAAAATTTGCTCCTGCTCCAGGAACGCTCTGGTTGCTCTTCATCCAGTACAAAAACAAGGTGGGGGAGAAAGAAAGAATGTGATTTTTCTCTGCTGTTCCCTTGTCACCAGCACAACATGAAAAGAATATTCTAAACCTCAGATGTTTTCCTGCCAATTTCTCTCCTCCTTACTCACAGTGATTATCTCAGAGATATAAAGGTATTTCTTTTTCTATTGAGTATGTTTAGGAGCTATTGAGGCTAACACTATTAGGCAACTGCAGATACGTGCCTGAGTCACACATACGTCAAGAGCACTGAAAGAGCATTACAGTATTAGGAAGAGAGAAAAGTCTGGTTTTGATTACTGGTAATTACAGATAAGCTGTAGCTGACAGTCATTTTTTGACCGCAAACTCCAATCAATCAATTAAAGACTGCATGCAGCAGCACCCGTGTTTAATCATTTCCAGGCTCTTTAAAATGATCCATGACTCTGATAACATGTCAGAGCTGCTGTGTATTGGTTGTTGTTGCTGTTGAGGGTCAAATATGCAGCTACTTTCAGGCTAAATACAAGAACACAGTTCACAATCTAAAAAAAATAAATCTGTATATAAAGATTAGCCATAACTATTAAATCATTCTCTTAGTTTAATTAAGCAAACATCACAGCTGATTATTTAAATATCCTTTGATCTCATAACACATAGGTAAGTACATTTTTAAATAGAATGTATCAGTGTTGTATCAGGGAGAAAAAGAGGACGGAATAATACAAGTTCAACTCTGTTCCTATTTAGTTCCTGTTTTCAAAGGTTTTTCACAGGAAACTTCAAATACAGGAGAGAAGTTCATGATAGGACCTGGACAAAAACCTGCTGTCAGACTGTAAGACTTTCCACTGGAACTACTCTGACAAACCGGGTTGTTTTTGCTGAAACTTGTTTTCTTCCCCAGCTTGGAATAGAGAAAAAAGGTTTTGATAGTTTACAAATTATCAGCTAACATTTTCAGAATAAAATATTTCCATTTTTGCTTTGAAACAGTTTTTAAACTAGATGTTTTAAAGTACTGAGATGTTTTATGTCACGAACACAAACAAGCTAAGTGAAACAATTTATTATGTTGTTATCAAAATGAAATGTTTTGGGTGATATGAGACTCCTTTATACAGGATTTTCCTTCAGGGAGAAATTTTCCATTTTTATTCATTATTTAGTTAAAAGTTTCTGCAAAAATTCTGATTTGAATAAATTGATATTTGTAATAGAAATCATTCCATCTGTAATTTTTCAGTGAAATCCCAGATAATGGTAGATAATAGCCTATACCTTCCAGCTGATGTAAACCACCACAGCACCAATTAGTAACTTGACTAGATTTATAACAAAGGCTCAATCCAGCCCATGGAGCAATAATGATGATTGTCATATAAGGATATGATCCAGTTACACACAGAAATTAAAAGAAATTAAATCTCAGAGAAAATCATTAGCTAATGCTGAGATGCAGGACTTTGGGTTTCTATCGTCAGCTTTGTCATTCTAGTGAATTTTGAATGTGTTGCCTAAGCTATATTCAGCCCACATATTTTTAATGTTTGGTAGAATCTGAGGGGCTTTATTTCAATTTAACAATTGAATTTCTAAGGTAAATTGAATAAAACTCGATAAAGCTACTTCTTTAACTAAAAAAGGGTACTTTTACTAAGTAAGGGTATCCGTACCAGGATTCAACCCATTTTAATATATTAATTTTAAAATAAATATGGACTGATGTTCCTGATTGTCCCTGTATCTCAGTATTTCACTTAAAAGCCTGAAGAGGATCTCCATGTCACAGACTCCGTTACTCAATACAATGCATGAGTATGAAACAAAGAACATCTCCAACATTATAAAATAAAGGCTGATTTCTGCCTTTTGACATCTCCAGCAGAGACACCTACATATAGTCACAACTGTCACAGCCACTGGAGATAAGGAGTGGCTTCTAGGACACAGTTCATTGCATCCATAAGGATGAGACCTTGAAAGTGCCTGCTTCTCACCGTGGTCAACAAGAGGAGCCAAGGGTGACCAGCTTAGCTGTAGACATGTGCATGTGGCCACCTAAACCTCCTGCACAGAGGCAGATCCCCTAAAAGAGCTGGGATATCTGACTTGAGAGCCCTGGGAGCTTGCATGAAGGTCACTCAAGAGGTCCTTGACACCAACTGCCTGACCCAGCCCTTAGTTGAGGGTTATTACACCGGGAAGGAGCAGCAGAAGCAAAAACGTGCTTTTGTCCCAACATCTGCACTTCAGGCTTGGTGCGTTACCCCGTGCGGTGAGAACTGGTGCCCAGTAGCTGAGACATGAACCTCTACCTTTGCTTCTTTGTAGGAACAGCCTGGCATCCTGCCCGCAGACCTGCCTGTGCTCCTTTCTGAAGACAAAAGGTTTGGTATGAAAATGACTGCTGCTTTTCTTCTTTTCCAGGGGGCTTTAGGTAAGCCATTGTTAGGAATTCACAGCCATCATACGATGCAAATCTCGCCACATGCTAGTTTGAAACATTTTTGTGCAGAGGGTAACCCTCCCCCTGTCCCTGGGAACAGAAAATGACTTCTGCACACGAGCTGTTCCCTTGCTGATGCAGTTTATCCTCCTGGCATGTACAATCACCTGTGTAGGCACAATTTATCAGAGCCTCTTTTATTAAATAAAAAAAAGGGCTTTTAATTCAGTGGAGATGCTTGTAACAGACTCTTTACTGCTGCTTATTTATGTGAACTTCCTGTTGATCTCCTGGAGGATTTTGCCTGCCTAAGGAGTTTCAGCAGGACCCAGTGCCGGGGTGCGCAGCAGAAACTCCTTCTCCCTTCACTGGAATATTATCAGCTGATCTGAATACCCTCTTGAGAAATTGTTTATTTATAATATCTCAGAGCATTTGCACTCCACTGATGACTTGAAATTTAAGCAGTTATTTATAATCATGTTAAATAAGACCACATTTCTATTCCACTCACAAGCTAAGTTAGTTATCAGATTACATGTCTGTTACATTCCTTTTATCTCTGGTACAATGCGCTGCTCTCAACAACGGCATCAAATGAACTTAGATGTCCGACTATAAATCATGCACATGTCGAAACAATAAAGCTGAAAGGATTATCATCACCCTCTGTAATTACAATAATGGAAAACAGATACCAAAAGGACATTTTTCTGATCCTCAGAAAATCCCTGAAGAGGTCAATTTACTTTTCTTTGGGGAATATTTAGCACAAGGAAAGTTACTGGTTTATACGTCTGTTGAAAGAACTAAACTTATAATAAGCACAATGTCACAATATAAATTTAAAGTACATTTTATTGCCCTGTTATGGTGGGGGTCTCCAGATGGTCCTGATATACATAGTTTTATAAGTAAGTGCTTTTTTTTACTGAGAACACTGATCACTGTCTGACGAAATGCTCTGTCAAAGCTGAGGCGTACTACTGTTTGTGGGAACCTGTTGCAAGTAACGGGAGAGTATCATCCACCAAAACCTAACTGGCATCTGGTTTTGGAGATGGGTTGTTGTAGTGGAACTGGGTGTGGTACTTTGCTGGAGGATTTGGAAGAGGAGAATTTCTTGCATGCTCTTTGACCAACTGTATTAAAGAGTGGATCTATGTGGTATAATAAAAGAAAATAAGAAACCCTTACATACCATTAATTTCGTTTACTGTAAGAAGCATGCATCCAGCTTTAAAGTCCTGAATTTGCAGTTCTCAAGTCTAAATTGAGACTTGAGTCTAAATTTTAGGACTTGAGTAAGTCTTGGTGGATGCATGGTGGCTAATTCTGTCCAACAGAATTAGATTTCTTAGTTCTATTTTTGAATGCAAACGTTGACTACTGTAACATTATTCCACATCTTTGCCTGCATTGTCTCCCTGCCATCCAGCAAACCATTTTTAAGCTAATGCCAGTCTGACCGTGGCCATGCTAACAGTTGTGTCAGCATACCTGAGGACGCAGTAACCTTCAGCTTGGCTACTGTCGTGACAGAAGAGGAGCTCAGATCCATATTTAAATAACCAGACTTTTCCCATCTAGCACATTTTGACTTCAACAGGGTGCACTCATATGGGCAGTTTAGCTGTCAGCTGTAAGCTGAGAGAGCAGCAACCTCCAGCAGCCAGAAGCAGTAACCTCTTGACTGGCACAGCCAGAGCTAGAAGTCCACAGCCTAAGCCACAAGGTTTTGGTTGCATGAGTAGCTCACTTGCTGCTTAAAGAACAAGGTTGCAAAATGTTCCAGTGACAGTTGTTATCCACCTACATGGCTGTTTGCAACAAAAACATCTCTGGTCGCTCTTGCCAGCAGTACTCTCTAGCACATACTGGCAGCTTTATCCACTGGCATCCACAGTGGAGGGCACAGTTCTGGTCCATGCATTTCCAGATGGACAGAGAAAGTTGAGACAAGGGTAAGAAAAGTAATATGTGGGATAGACCAGATGCCTTGTGAAAAGGCACTGTCAGAGCAGTGAGCCACGTTAGGTCTAATTCAGTAAGGCATGGTTTGTGCTTACGTTCTTAGAGTAACAGCTCACAGGAACAACTGAGATAGTGCATATCCTCAAAACAAATTCTTTATTGTAGAGTTGTCCATCAGAGCTGCTTTGTAACAAATTCCACCCGAATTTGTCCCTCAGCAAGCCCATTTCACCCTCTAGCATGTCACCGCCAGGTGCTTGGGGAAGCAGCACACACCACTGCTTGTGGTTAGGAAAGAGCTCCCTCCGTTTGAAGAGAGGGCTTGCTTTCTCTCCTTGGTAGTTGGGTACTTGTTTGTCTCCTGGTAGAGCTTGTGAAAGCTGTTGCGAAATGTGTGGGTTGCCAGAAGAAAACATTGCTCTGTCTTGTTTACAGAACCCGAGTTCCCTTAAAACAAACCCATAATGGTTAGTGAGTACCTTGTGTCCTTCTTCAAAGCATAGTCAGCACACGGATGTTTTACGCAGGGCACAGGCTGAACACTGCTTTTGAGAGACGTATTTCAGTCTTTAGGCTTCTTGCTTGCTTATGGGAAGAATAAATTGTTTGAGCCTTTTTCTTAGACTGGATCACTTCCTTTCAGATGTCTTGGAGGAGTTAATGATGAAATGCAGTCCTGCAAAGCCAAGGTACTGACCGTGCCTTACCAATTCACAGTCATTTGTATGAAAAGGAAATATGGGCCCAGTGAAGTTCCATCTACAAATCTAGGACAAATATGGTAGTAAAGTGGCCTGAATATAAGCTGGAGAAGATAATATTTGTAAATCCATCTCTGAATGCAGGTCCTGGTTCCTTTCTGCTGTCTTCTAATGACCTGATATGCTCTCTGGGATTATCCATTTTCAAAATTTGAATGTGTGGTCCGAGACTGGGATTTGTCTTCTCTAATATTATGGATCTACAAACTAAGTGTGTATATCTGAGCTCATCACTGAGGCTCCTTTCAAAGTCAATAGAGATCTCTTCAGCATAGTAGAGTCTGGGATCAGTTGAGACATGCCCCAGACTGCCATTAATATACTAACTGGGTCTCAAATGACTATAAGGGGGTATTACATGACCAGTACACACGTAGACACCTACACTGTAGCCTCTAAAATTAGGAAAGATGAATCCCACTGAAGGAAATGAGTATAAGCAGATCTTGAAAGACTGCACTTGTACTATAGATACTGAGGACCAGATGTCTTAATTTTCCTTCCTTTACTGGGGTATTGCAAAGGGACCTTACCCTAGATAAGAATTTCTTTGATGTAGGACTTCTCAGCAGCAGCTCCCTCTTGTCAAAAGTTCCTGTTGGAAAGCCAAGGACTCTATTGTAAGAGCTGACAAATAGGGGCTGGTGGAACAGTTCGTCGTGGCCTCATCACTAGGAGACAATCACTGCGTAACTGATAGTCCTAGATCTAGGAGAGTCATAAATTACCTTGACAGCCACTTGTCTGAGTGAGAAAGCAGATCACCTGAATATGGTTGTGCTAGGATTCTTCACAAGGACTGTAAACTTGCCCTTCAAGTTAATAATATTTTGCTTAAAAGCTGTGAAGGCCTGTATAGACACAACATCCCTAAGCATTTTCCCTGTACTTGCTCATGCCCACACAAATACAAACAGGACCTTAGCAAAGAGCTTCTTAGCAGCTCTCAGACCTCCCGGTTACCTCCCAGACCTCCACCTACTCATTTCCTTAATGGCACCTTTCAGCCGTTCTTACCACACCACTGAAGGAGCAGGTGCTAATTCTAATTCTAAATAAATATTTCCTGTGTCCTTTATGGTCAAATCTAAACCATAGTAGCCTTTTTCAAATTTCCTGCTATCCCGTCCCAGGGAAACAGTGAGAGTTCATGTTGTCTTTTTACATTCTCCCAACTAGATAAGGTCACTGTTACTACAATATGCACCTATATCCCACACTGCTCTCGCCCTAATTAGACTTAAGGCTGACTAAAAGCAGAGCTGATCTTTGTGTTCAGGCTGCAGCGTCATGGACCCAGGCTCCAGTTCTCAGACTACGTGAAAAGATAATAATAGTCCAATATATACCTAGTCCCCACGAATCTTGTCTTTAAGATAGACTTTAAATCTGTTGGCAGGACAAGATTGAATATTGGCTACCCTTCATCTTAGAATATCATTACATTAGGTTCACTAGTCAGCTTGCAGCCATTCAAATGCATGTAAATATATATATAAATAACTATATATAAATGTTTACTCTCTGTTGCATCAGTCTTAACAGAGAAAGCCAATGTCCAGCATGCTATGTTCTGCTCTCTCCGCCTTTGCTTCAGTAATACTCAGATGGGATGCAGTGAGAGGAACATTATGCAATGCACACTGATATATCACCCTGACCCTAAACCTTAGAGTGCATCAGACAATATTTCTCAGTCAAATTACACTCAGCTCAACACAAACATTTTAAATAGATGAACCTCAAAGAAGAAATGCTGCCATTAGACATTTCAAAGGCATTTGCCAAAAAATACGACTCAGGATTTTAGAGTTGTTCTTGTTTTCATTACTCTGTGCTCAAGTATTGGCCAAGTATCAAAGCTCCTGAAAGCAGCAAGACAACTGGGACATTCAAAAAAGGGAAAAGAGCCCTCAAACTGTCCCATGAAAGAAAGACTTTTTTTCTCTGAAGTTTTAGGCTCTCCTGCAAGGTTTCATTTTTACTATATTTTTAAATCAATCTTCAGTGTTTCTTTAATTACACTGTTATCAATACAGCAACAGTATATCCTTAAAGCATTATAAATTCATACTGAAATTAATCTGCCTGGACCCCAGGGTTCAGACTACCATCTGTACTCTCAACATACAACGCTCCTTTGTTTTGCCTTTCTAATTTAGCCTTTGGAAAGTCCTCTGTGACAGCCAAATCAAGTGGTTTCAGAGAGTGGCAATTCTTACAGCTACTTTTCATCAATCATTTCCATTTAGTTCCCTTTTAAAACAAGTGCATTCAATTTCCACTTTAATTAAGAAGCTGAAAACATAAGATGAGGCATAAATAACACAAAGACTGTGGAAAATATGTAGCTGACAGTCAACCTATAGTTTCTACTGTCTTCAGAAATGAAATTGACTTTTCCAGGTGATTGAAATACTGTTTTAATAGCATCGAGTCTTAATTACTGTATATTACAGTGATCCAAATTGAGTCATATAAAACTTTGTCCTTATCATCAGTAAAATAAATAAATACAATAAAAATGCTACACTCTACTGTAAAGCTGTGCCAGTCTGATACTTACAGCTGTGGGACAGCTTTTCATAATTCTTTTTTCCTTTCATTTGAATAAGTCAAGAGGAGTAGAAGTGGGATTTTATCACTGGAGAAATTTTGTGAGATGCCAAGGGAATTTTTTCATTCTTCCATTTTGCGGGACTTCATCCTTTTGTTGGTTTTTTTTGTTTGTTTGTTTGGTTGCTTTTTTTCCTCCCAGAATTTTGGAAGACTAGAAACTTTCTTACTGAAATAAAAAGATATCAAAGAACTAGCAATGGTGGAAATATGCCATCTTTTATATTTTTTAATCGAAATGAAATAGTCCTATTTTATTCCACTGGATGTGGCCCACAGAATGCCTGAGGTCTAGTGGGTCAGAACCCGGAGCCACTTCTGAGTGCTATTTTCACCAGCTGCCTTATTTTTTTTTGCTCTATGTATGCCTTTTGAAAAGAGTTCTACTGAACAACATCCCTCCGGTATATTTATTTATAGATTAATGTATGGTGTGGTTGCCAGTGCCAGCAAAGCACTGGAGGTGATGATTCAGGAGGTCCAGTCCCGTACCTTAGGTTTCACAGATTTATAGCACCAGCCAAGAAGAGGCACTTATCCCAGTTTCAGGTATCCTGGCAACAATTAAGGAAATGGTAGTATCAAAACCAGCAGTAACTTTCTGCTCCTCATAGACAGATTACTAGTTACAGCAAAATCAATATTGCTTCTCTATGCAATCCCCCCTCCTCCCTCCCTGCCCCAATCTCTCACAAGAGTTCCTTCACTTTTATAATTTCTAGCTTGGGTGTTGATCTAAGCTTGGACAGCATAACCTAGGACCTTTTTAGGACTGTAGAACAAGCCCTCTACCTTAGGTGTTTCAGGGACGAGGGCAGAGGAAGAAACTAAGCCAGCAGAGAAGGAGAGGAAAGTTGGATTTGCCTCTGTTAATGGAGGAAGCAGAAAATGGGCAACCTGCTCTGCCAGGGAGGCAGCAGCCCACACTGACAGTGGGGTCTGGGGATGAATATTATTTCACCAGGGAGCCTAGAAAGGTAATTACCTAAAGTCACTGGACAATGGAGAGTTAGAGGTGGATTAAAACAACAGATGACTTGGCTCTGAAAGGCAAGTCCCCTCTATTAGCCCTGCTGTGCTAATTCCCTCACCTATAACTCAGAAGCAATAATAAGAATACTCATCTCACAGGGCTTTGTAGGCTTTTACGAAGCATTAAATAAATGGTATTTGTACAGCACGGAGTTCAGTGGTGCTACTTAATATGAATAAACACCTAAGAAGGAGGCCCACAGCAAGTGATGTCTGAACCTTAAGAGCGCAGACAGTAACTCTGCACAGAAAAATGCTAGGGTCCCTTCATTGTATTTTTCTCCCTCTTCAAGCACGGACTGCAGATTTTCAACCAGAGGGTCCCAGTGAGCGGGGAAGGTGCTGCTGTGAGACCCGTGCACCCTCTCTCCTCCCTGGCAGTGCACGAGAGCCAGATGGAGCCGCTGGCCACAGAGCCTCCTGCCTCTGGGTTTTCCGCGCAGGCTCAGGGGGATGCAAAAGACCCAAATAGCAGAAAATCACAGGTATAAATTAAAATTATTCTGGTTTTAATAACCAGAGTCAGGCAGGTAGGGGTGTGTGGATGGATGGGTATTTCTATAGAGTATATGTACGTGTATTTCTATAGAGGAGTTCCCTTTGCACAGTCAAGCAAAAGTTCCTCAGGTGGTTAGGCTAGGAGAGCACCAGCATGTGCTGTGAGCGAGTATCTGCTTTAGAGGTGTGACCCCTTGATCAAGCAGTTAAAAACTTTCAAATTGTTATGCTTGAGATAATCAAGTTTTCTTTTAACTAATACAGTATGCTATAGAAATAAAATTATCCCAGAATCCTTCTGATGTTTGTTAGCGAGGCCATCACAGGTGTTACTTTCATCATCCCGAGTACTGATGAATCCTCTATTATTAAAACAAGAAGAGAAAGTAACCATGTATCTGAGGAGATGAGAAGACTGAACCTTTGCAGCACTGAAAGGTAGAGTCCAAGAACTGCTGTTTTTCAAAACTTTTTTTCCCATTCTCTTGATAATTTCAAAGCTGGAGTGAAACAGAAGTCAAAATTAATCTGCCCTGGAACAAAATACACCTTTGTTTGGGATCTCATGCAGAAAGACATGGTCGAATTTTGTCAATCACATCACCATCACATTTTACTGTGCCAGTTAAGAGCTCAATTAAACCTGAGAAAGCTTTACAAAGTGAAATTATTTTTATAGCTGCCTTGATTAAGCCCTGCTCCTAAGTCTGAACCGTGTGCTCTCCGTCACCGCGGTCCCTGCTATAAACAGCCGCCTCCTGCGGGGAGGGAATAGGAAGTGGAAGAATGTTTCATCAAGTAATTAGTACTATTAAAGCATATATATATATTTAAATGTTACAAAAGCTTGGCAGGATACAGAGTGGATCTGTGTCTGACGTATAAACATGAAAGTATGGCCTTTTTCTTTATTGCAAAGTATTTATACTGTAAAAATTGGTTAAACGTGTTCTGCATCTACGCAGACTGAGGATGTTTCACAGCAACACACACAAAGCTGGCGAGTCTAAAATGTACCAGAGTTGTTCTTGCAAAAATTGAGTTGTTAATGCTATGATTATTCTGTAAATTGGCCTGAAATATAGAAATATAAATTTTATTTATACAAACATACAAAACAAATGGGGAAACCTACTATTAAGTTCTGCTACCGTAAAACATTTCAGAAATGAGGAGGATGATTTCTGAAAAATGATGCATTGCAAAGACTTTCCTACTTCATTATAGAGTGTAAAGCTGTGGACATTCAGCACTTTAATTTTAATTTCCACTCTGGTGAGTACTTCTCATCTTGAAAAGTTTAATTTCATGGCACTTTTGGGAAGCGAATGCATATGGGCTTTCCGGATGCAGTTTGCTTGCTTTTTCTGACAAACTATTATTGCATTTCCCAACACACTAATTTTTTTTTCCTGTTTACAGTCACAGGGATCAGCTTTTTATAAGACTGTTACCCTTAGGGAGGGAAAGAGCCAAGCAACTCTTGGAGTCCTCCTGCAAAACTAACCCCCCCCTCCCCCCGAAAGTTTTGCCAATTATCAGAATAACTAAAACCAAAATAATAAAAAGTGCTTAAACCTCCACTCTATAGTTTGTATTTAACCAGCAATATGTGTTCTCTTATTTAAAAAAAAAAAACCCGAACAACTCTAAATCCATTTGCCAGCTCGCTTCAGGAATTTGTTTTGAGTGACCGATAAACTTAGCCCAACAAACTGAGCGACTAAAAAACTTTGTTTCCTTGTGGCAGACTCCTAAGTTGGGAAGGATTTGTGTAAAAATATGAGACAAAGATCACAGTGATTGTCCTTAATCCTGAATTCAGCTGGGATGTCCAACTAAACTTAGAGTTTTGAAGTAGTTGTTGAAGAGTCTAGGTAAAAAAATTGTGTGTTAAAGCATAGCTTAAAGATCCCATGGCATGGCTATGAGAACTGCTGAGCCACTCCTGGTATCAGTGTAAAGTCATGTTTTCAGCATGCATATCCGTGCAGATGCATATTCACATATATATTCACTGCCTTGTATAGCCTTAAGTGACTCCAGGTATGTAGTTTTGACCTCACTCGGTCCGTTCTCACTCTCCAGATTAAGTAATCAATGACGGTGTTCTCCTGCCAGCACAAACCGAGCAGCAGACTTTAAGCAGAAGGACCCGTGCGTGATAGGGACCCAAGGCACAGGGCTGTCTGGGCATAGGGGCTGATTTTAAATTGGCATTAGGGGCAGAGGGGCTGAGTATAATTTGGCACTAGCTACAACTTTTTTGACTGTGTATCTCGGGGATCCTTTAGGGAGGTGGTCAGAATTTCGTTACCAGGGAAGGCTGAAGCATATACACAAAACCAGGCTCGAAGATGTCCTCTGAGTCACTGGCAGAAAAGAATGAGTCGGTATCTCTATGCTCTTGCCCTCCCATCTTCCCTGCACTTAGTGAAACCAATTATGGCTGGACAACTGATGGCTTAGAGAGGAGCGCAGAGCACCGTGAAGTTCTTGTTTTCCATGAAGAACCTGAAGACTTCCCCTGCCAGCATCTGGAAACATCCCCGCTTTTCTTAAAATTTTCTTAACTTCTAGAACCTACGAGACAGCCATCCTCATCTACCAGACCACCACAGGTTAATTGGCACTCACACAAATGACCACAGATGTTTGCAAGATGTTGTTGAGCCCCCTCTGAGACTATCATTACCTGCCTAGCGTCAGTGCAGCACTGATATGTAATTTATTCCTTTGGAAGAACTCCATCACAATATAACAAAATAACATAAATCTCCCCACAAATGTCATTGCCTTGGGATAAGCCCAGCACTGAAAGGCTGGAGGGATTGCTTTACATCAACTGAGTTTGCTGCTTGCTCTTGCTGTGAGGCAATGACTCTTAAAGTGTTTTCCTGGCACCCTGGATAGGACAGTGCCTCAGACGTAGTAGATGGGAAACCAAACCAGTAAGCGCTAATAAATGTTCACATCTGCGAGTAGTATTTACCAGTCTAAATATGGGACAAAACAGACATTTTTATCCCTCCCCCCATGCCATGACACCCGTTAGGAGCCCACGCTCAGGGATGTCCATGATCTGGGTGACGGAGCAGTCTTCCCCTGACACCGTCATTGCATCATCTGGCCAAGAGGTGGCAGTACTCCTCCACCATTCCGGGCCCAAGAGGCGCCTCATCCCACCGCAAAGTTCACCCTCGTAGCATCGGTATCATCAGCTCCTCCTCTGATTTATTTATATTTACAGCCGAGAGAAAATAAATGTTCCTTATTTCTCCTGTGCTGGGAGGGCTTCACTTCAGCAGCCTGGGAGCTACCTTGGTGTTTTGGCATCGCGCAGCAACGCGGCGCACCTCTGCCGCCTCCGCCGCACAGTAGAGCCCACAGGGCTGCGGCAGGTCCCCAACTGTGGAGAAGGTTTTAATTTTGCTGAGGAGCACGGTTCTCGCAATGTCATAAACCATGAACGCACAGCTGGAGCAGTTTATGAACTGCAGAGAAACTCTGAGTATTTTAGCCCAAGTATTAATTCAAAGAGCGTGCTTTGTTATTTCCTGTTTCATTGTTGTTTGTAAAATAGTTTAATGGGTAGTGAGCAGTAAACTGTTTAAAATCTGCTGCGCACATTGATGCGGTTTTATACTGCTAGAGAGGGAAGGATTTCACTGCTTTGGGTGTGAGGGAGAGAGGAAGATTATCCTGATAATGAAAACCACAACCAATGCATTTACTTTGGAACAATTGTTTCAATTACATTGCCATGTAGATATTTTAATCAGAAATAAAAGTGATAATCCCCAAATGCAGGCCTAACAACAATCGAAACAGCTGCATACTTTAAAAAAAAAAGGGAAGCTTAGCTATTAGCAATGAGAATTACATGCAGCCAAGGAGAGCATTTTCTGTGAAACAAAAGTGACCCTATTTAAAATACAAAAGGCAATGTTTATTAAGAACTAGTAATGACCTAATTACAGAGTTGGTATGGATCACCACCTCACAGCATCCAGACTGTAATACCTGTGAAATTTTCTCATGGGTATTAAAAACATCTACTGCCTAGCACAGGCAGGGTGAAAGAGAGCAAAGGGACTGGCTTGCATCCATATGGCTAAACTCTCTTTACCTCTCCTCAACATAATGGGCTCATCTATCCGGACTTTTGGGAACGGTCCCTGCCTTGTGCTCTCCCTTGAACAGTGCCCAGGAATGCTAGCTGGCACAGGACAGCCCGACGATACAGATACAGAGGGGAGCGTATGTAGGCTATGGTTTCCTGCGCAGTGTAGCACGCTAGCAATGAATCAGCAGAGGTGATTGTGCAACAGTACCCCTATCTATGCATTGGCGCTGTTTGGTTTGCTAGTATGGGTGTAGCCAAAGAGGCTGTATGTGAGCTGAAAGTCCCTGCTCACTAACTAGATAACACTGGTATAGGAGTCTGTGCCTGGCAAAGTTGCTGCACTGGGCTAGGCTGTTGCAACATGCACTCTCGTGTAGCCGGTTCTGTATACTCTTCACTAATCTTCCTCTGGAAAACTGAAAGCATTTAAAACACCCTTTTTCACTCAGGATTTTTTTTCAGACCTCACAGCAAGATCTGTGACTTCTCAATATACCATGGCTGGTACGAATCAAATTTTGAGCACATTTCTGGTGCTGCTCCATGAAAACACTACCTCTCTTCCTTGTGGCTCTCCTCATTTACTTTGGTCTCAGAAAGATCAGAATCAATCCCTAAGCCTGGTTTCAAAATAAACAAAAGACCTCCAGCTCCTGCAGAAGGCCAAATACTGAAAGGGAAAGTCACAAGAAGAGATCCTTGTGCAGCCTGAAAGCCCTCGGATCTTGATGCAGAAAACACAAACATTTTGGAGAAGAGTTACAGGGAGTCCTTGCCAAAATGCTTATGTATCTTACAAGAGAACAAAGTGTCTTGGCAGAAGGATCCTGTTGAGCTAAATAGCAAAACCAAAAAGGGTGATTCTGGTGTTTTGGAGAGGCATGGCAAAAAGGTTTTTCTTCAGCTTCTAAAGTATTCAGCCTTCAAAGACAGTGGCAAACCTGATTTTACTATCTTTTTAGAATGAAAATGATGGAACACATTGTGCAACGTGGTCTAGTGAAAGGTGTCCCTACCCATGGCAGGGGGGTTGTAACTAGATGATCTTTGAGGATCTTTGAGGTCCCTTCCAACCCCAAACATTCTATGATTCTATGATTCTATGAAAAGGCTTTGATAGCAAGGCTACCTTCAAGTATAAATGGGGTTAGGTGAAGAACTACAGTTATCCTTGTTCAGTTTCTGTACATATACTGAAAAACTTGAGGCATTGACAAAAGGGAAAAGGAGTCTTCTCACAGGAGCTAGGAGCAGTGAGATGACTTCCCTGGGCTGGCAGAAATAAGCCTCTGGATTAGGTACATGGGGGCTCTGGATTCTGATTCAGCATAAGCGCTGACCTGCCAAATGGCCCTGAGTGAACAGTCTTCTTGCTATTGGTCTTGGCTGTCTAAAACACAAGCTCTCAGAGCAGGAACTGTCATTTTTCCTTCTCTCTGTTGCGATGGGGTCCTGGCTTCAGCAGGGGGTACGAATGCTAAGGTAATGCAGACCACAGCACTGGCAGGCACAATTGCAGTCAGCAATCCCAAACCTTCTCCAGTACATCAGGCAAGATCCACCTGGACTATGAGCCAGTGGCTTGTGTGGTCAGGTGCTTTACACTCTTAGTGCTGAGGCTGAGGGGACACTGTGTCTGGGTTCTTATATTCCCTCTGCATGGCCTTCTGTAATAATTTAGAGCCTGAAAAAATACACTGAAAGACATTCTTTTGAAATTAGAGGTGAGTTTCATATGTGCAACACCTCTGAAAAATCAGATCCTTAACCTCCTTTTATCTCTGATCCTCATCTCCAGAATGGGAGTCAGACCTTCAGAAATGACTGTGATTGTGGAGCTACCACAGTGAGGGGAACATACAACTACTCAGGAAGGAAAGAATAAAAAGCCTCTTTCATCTGTATTTCTGCCAATGTTTTTAAAGTGAAGCTCATGAGTGTACAACTGTTACGCAGGAGGAGTATGCTTGGGGTAGGATTATCAAGGTGTTAAGTGATATTCTAATTTTGCACACTTTGAAGACATTAGCAATTTTACCTCCAGCTTCACTGGGAGCAGAATTAAATCATTGCAAAAATGCTTTTTATCAATGATACTTTACTTTTCCTTTTTGAGAGTGAACTCTCACCTTTTGCTAAAAGGGTTTTAGGTTAGGTCCTCACACTTTTAAGAGGTTTTTTTTTTCATTATTTTTTTGCATGGAGGCAACCCATCATTACACCTCCACCTCCTTACCAGTGGAGTTTGGCATGGCCAAGCAGGTTACACAGCACCAAGGTCCAACCATCTACCACATAAACATTGCAGGCAAAACATTTCTCCTTTTTTACAAAACCTTAACCTGAAGTTAAGTGTATGACTTCAGGGAAGTTTCTCAAGATTTGTAACCATTCTAAAAATTTATCCAGAGACTTGTTACAAAAGGCCGGTAGCAAACTTCCTCTCCAGGTTTACTCACAAGCTTTCTAGTACTTATTGCTTCTCCATGGTCCCAAAATTCTCTGAGGACCATCTGTCTTTCCTGTGGGTTTTGCAAATTTTGCTCTCATTCAAGCCAGAAATGCAGAAAACTGTAGCAGCTAATTAACTAATATAATCCCAAGCCATAACTAGAGTTGAGGCCAAAGCCACACCCTTGAACTTTACGGGTGTGTAGAGGCTGCTGTAAGAAAGAGGTTTAGTAAGATTTTGTTTTGTAAAAGAAAGTTTGGAAAGGAAAGGCCGGAGCTGTGTTTGTGGTGGGACAGTGCTAAGGACATGCTAAATAAATGCCTGGAGAAGAACCTGCCTATGTTCCCGATGGACCAGTACCACTCAGCTCATTCCCACAGTGTTGAGGAAGGGGATTAACAACACCAGGAACGCTTGAGAGCAATTGCATTGATGGAGGGTGGCACCACAGATTTCCTCATGGGACCAGTATCTCAGATTCAGGTTTACAGGGACCATAAGTCTACAAGTGTCTAGAGAGGATACAAATGCTCTCTAATCCAAACAAAATCTTTGGCTTGGGCTCATAGGAGCCCATCTGCCCACTTGGATGTTCTTAGTTTACCTGCCACAATACTAAAAATGATCAGCTGGAGCAGAACAGTGATTCAAAATAGAAGCAATAGGTGTCCAAGCTTCCTAAAGAGTCAGTAAGAGTCCTTGGTATCACTGGAGTGTGATTCAGATACTCTGCGTATGGAAAGGAGAAACTCCAAAAACTAGCAAATAGTAAATGTTTCCCAGAAGAGACAACTACAGCAGAAGGTTGTCTTTCCTCTCTGGAGCTCAGATTGCCCTCTGTGGGCTGCACTTCTCCAGATTTTGAGAATTTGTTTGGGGCTAAATACCTACTAAAGGAGAGCTCCAAGAGCAAGCTGCTGGGGGCCATAGTGATGGGACTCCTGAGTGGCAGAGTATTTTCCACAGGAAGTGGTTCCTGTTGAGTCTCCCAGCCAAAGTCTCATAACTCTCCTAGAAAAGACTACCTAACCCAAAAGAGTCCTCAAAAGGTCAAAGCTTGCTTTGTGGTTCTTTAGTGCAGCCCAAAGAGACCTTGAAATTCAAAACAAGTATTTTAAACCACATATGTACATATTTACAAATCAAGGGATAATACATGTGAACAGGGCCTGTCCTCTAGCATCGGTCACTTCTAGTCAGAATTAATATTATTTTTACAGTGACATGGGCTCATGAAATGAGCTTTCCTGACGTAGTTGGGAAGAGTAACTCAGCTATGGCAATAGTTGCATCTATTTTTTATGGCTGTGGTTTACAGAAAGACGGAATAAATAATTATGTCAATGCTGTTCACCTTAAATTCCTGCAGGTGTAAGATACCACAGCCTCCACATGGAAGGGCTACAAACAAGATGTTGGCTTGCCATCATAAGGCTCTGTAGAGATGGTCCCAGACCAAGTAAGCCGGTGAGGTGGGGGTGCCTGACAGCATCCTCTCCCTGGGCCCCTTTCCCTCATTCTCCTTGTGACAAGGTGAAATTCTCTGTTCAAACTTGGGATGACATGGACTGACACCTCTCTCCTACCCCCTCCTCACAAAGATTGATTTCTCCTCAATGTGTTTAGAAGGAGACTGGGGCCACCTGTGCATGAGCTGTCAGGAAACGTGGTGCTTTCATTTAAACAGCAGGCAGCTATCAAAACAGCAATAAGAGAGGCTATCAGGCTTAATAATGGCATGCATTAAAAGTAAAATAACTCTCTGAGGTCCAGTAATGTTGCTTTTACCATTTGTCAGGTGTATAACCACTCTGGAGAATAAGAATAGTGAGGTCTTTGTAAAATCATGAATCAACATTCCCAACAATTCAACTGCTGTGAGTAGGTCAGGTCAATACCCTCACGTCTCAAAAAACTACTTAAGCCCTCCTGTCTCCTGAGACCATTACATCAATAGATACCTCCAGTACTACCGAAAATGACAGCTTGCAATGTAATACCAGGAGATCCCCTTTAATAGCTCCTCTATATTAACAGCTGTTGGGCTCTACTCTGGGTGTTTGTCCTTGTTTCTGAAACCATGACATATATAAACTGATGTGAGAAAATTTTTTATCATTTTCAGAAGAATCTCTTTTCTTTTTAAACTTGTTTAATAAGATTAAGCAGGTAATTCTTAAGAAAGGACAATAAGAATAGGAATCCTAAAATGGTTAAATAGGTTGTTTCCAAGAATTTAAGAGAATTTTGTTAATATATATAACTATGCACTTTTCGTTCACTGAGATTTTTTTCACCTGTACCATCTTTATATGAGATAAAATCCTGAATCCACTGGAGTTCATGGCAAAATCTATTTGACTTCAGTAGACCTAGATTTTACCCACATAGTTTATACTGTGATTTGTGTTCCCACACCTTGTAGTGCCATGTTCTTTTGTTGTATTTGCGATTTGCCACCTCAGAAGAGGTGACTCCTCTCTCCTCTGCATTAAACCTTCCTTTATGTCTTCTATGTATGTTATTAAAATGCAACAATGAGTGTTGGCGATGACTGAAATCTTACTGCCTCAAATTAATTCCCAAAGAGACAATGAGAAAAGACTAGTAGAATGAATTTTTTTTTCTCTCCCCAGTATTTTTTCTTTAAATAGTCTCCCTTTCCAATAACCCAAGCCCTGCTCTGAACGTCTTTGATGCCTCTCTGACCACAAGACAACTACAGCGTAGTCAGTCCTGAAGCACATGTGCAGTGACTACCCCCTTGGTTTTCTCTGGGCAGAAAGTCCAACACTTTTGGCTTTTGCCTGATCATCTCTCCATGGATGAGGAGCAGTACGGGCTTGGTCCCTCCTCTACTAAACTGGCAGTTTTCGTGAAAACTCTAGGTATTTAGTTATCTTTGAGCCTTCTACTGCTTTTAAAATTTTGGTTGGAATTGACTGGTGCGTGGGACAGAGTCAAAGTGATAAATCCACCAAATTAAAATCATTCTGGTGTAATGAAAAAAACTTATTATCTTTCACCCTACTTATCCCAGTGAAGAGCACTTGAAGAAGTCATAGTGAATGTGTGGTAGCGTGGGGGATCAGATGGCTTGCTGTGATCCAATGCAACACCTGCTTTCTGGTCTATGTCTCAGGACCCTGTAAAAGCTGAAGGACGAGCTACGTTTCAGCTGTCTTTCTTGTGACGCTTACTACTGCTGGACACCTTGTCTTATGATTTAAGCTAGCAGAAGTAAGTATAAAGTTGGATGAAGATATTTCTAGTGATTCTGTATCTTAGCTAATAAATATACAGGATAGTTCCTAGATTATGCCTGGATAATGAAAAAATAAAAATAGGTTGGAAATATCTTACCCTATGAAGAAGAGAGTTTCTTCCTTCTCCAAATTCTTTGAATGTTCAAATATTAAAACTTTTTCTGTATATGAATATATTTTAGTGCTGTCAAGCATGGAAACACAATTTTCTAGAAGTTCACTGTATGAAAAATCACTCTGCTTAGTTCAGAAAGGCACAGTTAAAAAGGAAATATATGAGAATGGAGTTTGACTGATATCTCTTTAATGTATTTATGCTCATAACAACTTTGTTCTCTTCCTGACCTCTTGTTTCAGTTATTTATTTCTGCTGTTAAAAGTTCAGGCTGCAAATGCTCCTTGCGAGCTGTAATCAGTTTTCTGAATGGTGAAAGGGAACAATAAGATTTTGTAGCAACTGAGATGCATCTTAGCCCTTGCTGGTGAAAAATGCAAGCTATAGAAAGTCCTTTTCATCTTTTAGCAAGGGTCCATTATTTCTGTATATCTCTTTTCTGTGCCTTATGAAAAGGTTTGTACAGTAAAGAATGACTGACTATGTAGTAGTTCTTTCTTCTTTTGCCAAGCTCTTTTTAGCTTTGGCAGCAATTCTATTTTCCCTGTCATCATCTAATGTCTATTTATTTTACATTGCTACAAAGCCAGCGCAATTCCCTCATAAATCCCAGGTTGTGAAGATGAAGAAACAATTAAATTCCTTTTATTAAAATTCTCTAGTGTCCTCTTTCTGATTCCTACCATCTAATTTGGTTCGGAAAGGTCATCAGTTTGAAAAACTCTTGGAAAAGAATCAATTGAATTAAGAGATCAGAGGCTGCCAAATGCCTTGCATTTCTGAGCTCTGAAATACCTGATCAATCTTGGTTGTCACAGGTGCCACAAGAGTGCTTGTCACTAATTGTTGATCTAACTAACCTCATAACCTCCCTCCCTTTCTTTCACCTCCGCTCTCCTGTCCTCCCTTGCTCTCATGTGCACACGAACACGTGTGCGTACCCCCGCCCCTATTAAACTCTGAGGAAGTGAAGATATTACTCTTACTTTGCATGCTATTTGAACAATTCAACATCCCACACAGCTGCCTAAAATGAAGGTGGGAATAATGACAATGGGAAGCTCCATTGACTTAATGCAGTTCTGAACGTCAAGTTGTGAATGTTAAATGGCATCATGTTAATAGATAATCTAGAACTGTATTATGGTAATCAGAGAAATGTCCAGTTTCTTCATTTTGTAACCAGTTACAAATGCTAGAATTTTTAAATGATTGCCCTCCAAGTGTGTGGAGAAAGTCATCTTCTGGATCATATTCCTTCTCATAGCACAGTAACAGATCCCTCGTGTCCCATAGGTGTAAATCTTGGCTTCAATTTTAGGTAAAATTTTAGAAGCAGACAGCCTCAGAGGACGCGATCATGTTTTCTGAGCTTGCATGGTGTAGACACTGCTGCGCAGCTACTTGGTCACTGATGAGCTCACTGTTAATGTGCTGTTACCCTGAACTTGGAGCTGCCAACTGACAGGCAGATTTGAAAGACACTGCGCAACGAAAATGAGAGATTAGAAGCGTTGCGTTGCAATGGCAGCAGAAGTAATGCCTCATCCTGGAGCATTCAGAAGTTTATGCCCCTTATACAGAAGTCAAGCTCTTCCCCAGAAGTAATCTCACCATCAGGCCTGTCCCTGTGCCTACAGCCATGCAGGGATGGGTGACAGACTCATTCTGTCATCTCATACGCATCAGAGTGTTGCACAAACCCCAGCAAATCTGGTCTGCTAAAAATTATGAGTAATACACCTCCTGTGAATACAGCTTTCCAACGCACAGTCTGAAGAAATTGCAATGGGGCTGAATTCACCTTCCATTGATATTTTTCAAGATTTCACCTTTTTTTTTTTTTTTTATGCGTAAAGAGTGATATGTTGGTTTGTTTTTCTCTACTTTTATTTGCTCCATCTCAGTTTTGAGTTCCTAACTATGAGGTAACTTATTATATCTCCACAAAATGGTCATAATATGCACAGAAATGAGGATGTTGGAGTGCGTCTCCTTTATAGTGTGGTTTAGGTTCTACTGGTGATAAAAAGTGCAAGGTTAAAGACTTTATTTTTGTAGCTTTTATTTTAGAGTGCCTAGAAGGCATGGAGGTACTCCTTTTAACAGCCATTGTCCCACTGTTGTGCTTCTTGAGCCCTGAATTTCACTTCTATTGTAATATAAGGCTTATATGTTTTACATTGCAGGGTTAAATATGATGCAAAAAGGCCCAAAAATCTGAATTATCTGAGCTTTTCATTTTTTGCTGCATCTTCTTCTTAACCAGAAAAAAAATGCTGAACTCTTCATGCCCTCCTTGTACTAATGCATCATTTAGGAGGACATTAAAAACACATGAGGTCACTCCAGAGGAGATTAGGAAGATGTCTTTTAATACAAGTAAAATTTATGAATAATTAATTAAATCATGTAAAGACGAAACAATTCAAAATTCTATATTTTGAATCTATATATTTTAAAGAAACACGTCACACACAGGAAGGCGCCTAAGTGATTCACCACAGCGTGCGATGAAATCCTCACCAGCTACACGCGGAGGAGTATATTTTGCCTTTCCATATGCTGACAGAGTAACTCTGGAGCAGTGAACTGAGACCAAAGGTAAGGGTGTGTGCATGGGCACACCTCACCCCCAAAGTACCCCTTACGGGAAGTTAATGGGGACTTGCATGTGGGAACAGGAGTGCTGGCTTTTGCCTTTTGCCTGCCTGCTGTCACTTGAGAGTTCCCTTTGTTGTGTGTCTGGCACAAGTTTAATAGATGCCTTGCCTTGGAAACAGAACCGAACTGATCTTATCTCTCACCTTGTGCTGGTATTTAGCAACCAGCGTCAGACGGATCAGACGCTGTGCTCTGCATAGAACGGGAGGTAAATTTATCAGGAGCTCAGGTTATCTCTGGACGGAGAAGTGTTAAATAGGTCTTTCCCAATACAATTACAATGGGCAGTAATACACGGTCAGCGCCTATGAAGACTGGCTGCTCTTGCAGCTAGACGGAGCAATGATTAGGAACTCCTGGGAATACAAACAAAACTGTATTTCTGAACTTTCCGCCTTTCTAACAATTAAAGAGCTAAGGAAAAAGCAATCAAATTTACAAGGCCTGAAAAAATATTAAAGATTATCTACCTCATAAAACAAACTTTTAAACCTAAAGTCATATTTCTTCAAGTCTAATACTTTAGTTTATCTTTGATCTTTATAAATTATCCTCTGTAAAGAGCAGTGGTTGGGAAAGTAGTTGGCAGCATGTACCATTGGAGTTCATTCTGCTTTATTTATTGAAAAATACTAAGAAGTAAAACACTAAAGTACTTCACATTAAAATGGTATGAACCCACCAAGATAACTGCTTGTAACTGTCTGTGTAAAATTATGGTCAGAGGAACCACCTCTGGCTCCAGAATAAACTTTCCATGTATGTTAGAGCCAAATGCATTTGCTTGCTCAGATTTTCACTTGAATGATAATTTTTTTTTCCCTTTTTTTTCCCTTTTTTTTTTAATATATACATGAAAACCCTTAAAGGAGAGGGACGGAAAAAGGCATCAAATACCTGTCACCTTAGGAGATGAAGCATCATAACAACAAAGAATCCAGACACGTATCACTGAACAGGCCATTCCTCTTCTTCACTGACACCAGCCGAATGTGAATGCACACATAATTACACAGTGCAGATTAATTCCCAAGACAGATTTAACTCCTCTCAGAAAATTGTTTTCCAATGCCAAGACCTCAGTCCTCCAACAATGGGGTCATAATAACTAAATATCGGCATGCATTCCCTCTGCACTGAGTTTTACAGCACCGGGCTTTGCAGTGGTGTCCTGACCTGCTGGCAGCCAGGGCAGAGCAGTTCCCTGGAGGCCAAGTCCTCATTCTGTAGTATTTGACTACCTTTCAGTGTATTATATTAATAATATTGCTTATAGTATTAAATAACTGACAGGTAAGTAGCTGCTTATTTTGTAACCAGAGCAAAGCTCTTGCATTTTGACTGTCACACTGTTTTTCATCCCTTGCTAAAAAACATAGTTAGGAAAATTGCAAATTTTTTAATTTCTGGCCATTTTTCTCTAGGAACACCACCATGCCTTGGGTTGGGGTACTGTTACTTCCTGACTTTGGCAAATTTCCAGAGGGTCTGGAGCTGTTGGCCCTGGAAGACTGACCCACAGCAAAGGACCGGCTCATTCACACACAACGGTGTGCAGGATGCAGCGTGGGAGCTCTGGGGAGTTGGCAGCTGCTGCCCTGCCAGGCATCGAGGGTGGTGGATCCGTGAAAGGAGGGGCTTCCTCGGCTTATGGCGATTTGGGAGGAGTTGGGATCTGCTGCTATGGTGGAAGCAAGATGCCATCAGGGGCTGGCCTTGCTCGTCTGCGTGTGGCCTTGCTCTCCTGCTCCTGCGAGGCAGCAGCTTCTGCCAACTTCAGAAGCACAGCTGCTCCTTCCCTCTCACTTCATGCTCTGCCCTGAGCTTTCAAGTCATACAGCTGGGACGGCGGCGGGTAGCCTTGAAGGGTGCCTGAAATCCCTCTTTGAGACAGGGCATAGTTCTGGGAAGGCACACCTACTCCTGCATCCCACATTTACTTTGGTAACTACTGAGGGAAGGAACCTGGGTGGCCTCACATTAGTACTTAGGCTCATTTTATTGGTTTAGTTGTCCATTCCTAAAGCTTTGCAGCTGGTCTTTAAATTTTTGGAAATGATATTATAAATATTAGAAATAACTGAGTCCACAGGCTCTTGCGGCATTTTCACTTTAATATGATTTATTTTTAAATGCCTCATCTTCTTGCTTATTTATTTGGCCACCCCTCACTGAAGGGAGCTTCCAGGATCTGAGATGACCTGCGCTTTGATGCTCCGAAGGACCTTTCCAGAATCACTGGGGTTCACCAACTGCAGCTACTTTTGGATTGTTGATGTCAGAGCCTATAAGCCAGGTTTCATTTTGAGCTGGATTGGGTGTTTTTGGAGAATATGTGTCCAAGTGTGGTGAGAAGAACAAGCAGTTCTGACAGCCATTATGTTGGACCGGTTGGGAAGTTCTTTTCTTGCAAACCTTTGCAAATCTCCAAGCTGACACAGAAGAGTTCATGCCTTAGAGCCTTCCAGGGTTTAAGCACAGACTTCTCTATTTGCAAAGAGCCAGGGCAGACATTGTTTGGATTTCATTAGAAACTCATCAGACATGCTGGATCTGAAATCACTGCTGCCCTTGGCCAGCTGGAAAATACCCGCTAGTTGCAAGGAAACTCTAACCCACTAATTATCCTAAAAAATTCATGTAGGAACTTTCTTGACCCATTTTTTTTCCTGTTCCTTTTTTTTTTTTTTTTTTTTTTCTTTCTTTTTTTTTTTTTTCCTTGAAGACATGGGTCAATTACTTTCTTAGAAAAATTTAGCTGATTTCAATGTCATCTTTTTGGAGGTTTAATCGTCACAAAAATATAGTGCTAAGTCAGGTAGCATAGCTGTCACAAATTAACAGGAACATATTGTTCTGAGAGCCTTTATGGTAGGGAGAAGCATATGAGTTTTGAAAAAAAACCAAGGGGTAACCAAATTATTCCTCATTTTAAAATCTGAACATGAATCAAACTTTTAGAATATGAAATATTCAGTTTAGCTGTATTATTCACTATTTCTCATTTTCACATGCATCTGCACTTTTGGTTTCCAGCTAGGACAGAAACCAAGGGAAGCCAAAATACCTAGACAGGAACAGATAAAAGCCAAAATACCGAGACAGGAACAGAGAAAGGCCAAAATATTAACCAGAAACAGGAAGTACTGGACATCTCACAAGACAGCCTCCATATTCTTGTGAGATCTCCAGCCAGGGGTGCTGACTGAAGAGGTTCAAATTGTTTGGATAAGCTTTGAATAATTATCTAAATCTTTAGGTATTTAGTTGAAGCAAACTTAAAGTCTGAGTCTCACAATTTGCCTGTCACTTGAATAAATGGCCATTTCTCAGATATTAGGGCAAACTTGAAGTGGGAAAAACTTCAGCTAAAATATCGAAGAATGGCTTAATAGCAGACGCTCTCTATCTGCTTTCTAGGGCATTAGGGGAAACTGATTTGTCCAAATAGCAATTAATTCAGTAATCATTGTAGCTTGTTGTACATTTACTGTTTGGATATTTTGGGGGTTTTGTTTTTCTTTAGTTTGGAGCCGACTTTTGAGCAGGAAGCAGAAGCAACAAGAGTTCAAAGAGGACCAGTTCACCAGACAAGAATGGCCAAAGGGCTGATGGGCTTCCTCCTGCTCTCAATGTCACTCACCTCCGCATATCTGACCAGTGGGTAGGTCAGCACAATACACCATGGTATAGTGTGTGCTCACTTAATGTTATTTATTTACTGCCTGCACAGAATGTAGTATTATTTAGAACCAACAAATTGCATCCCTCTCTGGTGTCTGATTATTTGGGTGCCTATTATTATTATTATTATTATTATTATTATT
>VXBL01007437.1:865321-964701 GCA_013400195.1 Aramus guarauna
TACTACTACTACTACTACTACTACTACTATATTTGCTGATACCTGTCTTGTAAAGAGAAGCCTCGTTCCATTTCTGCTCTTATCCTGTGATCCAGATGGTACCTCTCCCTAGGTATGAAATGGGGAGAATGTAAATACCATAGAATCATAGAATCTTTAAGGTTGGAAAAGACCTCTAAGATCATCAAGTCCAACTGTTGACCCAACACCACCATGTCTATTAAACCATGTCCCGAAGTGCCACATCTACAAACCACTACTGCTGCGAAAAAGGGCTTAAGAGGAGAAATAACTTTGGCAAAATTAAGTTTTAATTATGTTGAGTTTCTGGGGATTGAAACATTATCAATGCATAATATGGAGAGAATCACATATTGAAGTTCGCTTTTCCAATAGCTCTTTCACCAGGAAAGGAACAACAGAAAATACTGGTTCATGTTTTCTGTATTCTGATAAAAACCAGGAATGTTACAATCTTTACTTAGCTTAGCATCCATCAACCCTTTCTTTTTCCATTCTTTGAAAGTTTTATTGTAATGGAATGTAGTAAATGTCATTATAATGGGCCAACATCGATAAGATGATCATTTATTGAAAAAGGGTTTTAAAATAACTCAGCTTCTCCAGTAAATTAAAATCTTTAGATAACATACCACTTAAAATGACAAATATAAACATACCGCAATCTCTGTAGTAACAACATGATCAGCTTGAGAACATATTTGGAACTGAGATGGGGGGTAAGAGGGCAAAGGAAACAGCTGGTGGAGTGGTTTTCCTTAAAAACATGTTTCTACTAGAGAATTAAATTATTTCTTTGGTGTGTTCTTGATTCACAAGCCAGAGATGGTAAACAAATTCTTTGATTTTGGTCAGGTTTGGCCAAAACCCTATTTACAGGTTAGTCACTTGTCACGCTAAAGTTTTGTGAGATCAAATGAGCACATTGTGGTTTTGAACATGAAAAATCTCAAAGAAATTCTTGGAAAAGCTTCCTGAAGAGACAAGTGCTGTACAAAAAAGCCATACAAATTGATTACTGAGAAGTGCCCGTTGAAGTACTCTGCCTTGCGTAGCCTAGGAGAGGAGGTTGAACAGAATATTTATTTTACAAGGGTAGGTTGAAGGCAGGAACAACACAATAACAATATTCAAATACAGAATAGCTGCCGTAAAGAGGATGAGAATTGAAACTTTTCATACTGAAAGTGGGACATAACGCACTTAGAGCATCGCAGGAGAGATGCATGCTTAAATGTTATAAAAAAGCCTTTCAGCATGAGGACAGAGCAGATATGTAACAAACGGCTTATCGACGCTGGTAGTTACTGAAGATTTTTGAAAACAGGCTAGACAAAGATTTCTCAGGAATGATGAGCATAGCTGGTTCTGTCTTTTCTGATGGCACACACATTCTTCTATGAGAATGCTCTTCGTTCACTGTAACGAGATATAGATCAAGAACAGTGTAACTGTCCTGAGAGTTTCCTTACAAACACTTAATTCTTGGAATACAATTATAAAGCTTGAATCAAGCCAACAGTTTACAGTTTGATAAGACTGTTTGACAGTGGCCAATGCCACAGACTAATTAGGAGTGTGCAGCTAAGCATGCAAGGCAAATCTAGATTGATCTACTCAGGAGGAATGTGTCTTCCATCACTCTGAGACTGGCTTATTTCTGGAAGCTTCCATCAGTTTCTTAACCTCTACTTGTAACTCTCTGTGACTGTATTACCCAAGTAAATAGCCTTTCATAATCCTAGGAACTTCTGGCCTCCATGATGATTTGTGATGTTGTGTTTTCTAGGAGGAAACACTCACAATATAAAGGAAATATTTACTTATTAAGTTTTAAATTTGATCAATGGATCAAGTCATCAGTGGCTCCCTTTTACTGTAAAAAGAGAAAAAGTTAAAAAAAATAATCTTATGTATGTCTCCAAATTCATGATTCTGTATTTTCCACTTTATATTTCTTTTACATTTTAGCTAGATTGTTTTATTCCTGTTCAGAACAAGACCCAAACTTTTCCACGTTTCTGCAGAAAGAATGGAGGTCCAGGTTTAGGTGAATCTGCCCTGCGAATTGCTTTGAAATCAGGTAATTTTTCAATATTTTGGGGCTACAGCTGCTGTGTATTCCTAATTCCTAAACTAGGAAGCCTGCTAAGGTGTCTGTCAGGGGACTGAGGCTGCAAGTTGTAGCTGTCTTTCCTCAGAGTAGTATGGCCAAAAGCAATGAACTCACTTCAGTAATGAAATTAGTGATGTGATTGATACACTCCATATAGAAGTCAAGAAAACATTCATCTGAAACTGTGAAGTTATATTGATTTACATGGGTTTTACAGAGCATAACGATACAGAAAATATAATGAAAATCCACACCACAGAATAGAAACAATCTTATTTGCTTTAGTATTAGGAAAGTTTTCATTCTACAGTTCAATATAGCTATGAATTAAACAATTGATCTGAATTTCAGGATTAAGCCTTCATCAGGTTCCCCTCTAGAGCAGTGCCTTACAAGATGTGAAACTGGTAAGCTTCAGTGGAAGAGTCTAAATACACATAAACGTAAATTGAATTTAAAAAAAACACTATTGATTTCAGATCCTCAGGCAAGAATATGGAAGTAACTGCAGTCTTTGTTTTTTCAAGTTATCAGGACTATCATCTTCTGGCTTATAAAAGTCTCTCCCATGTTGTAAGTCTGAAAGCCAAATACATATTTTTGAGATGTGATGGATTCACACCAGCTACAAATTATGATAAATTTCCTTCACCTTGCTGCTCTTATGCAGTCCAACACATTAGTGGGATACGAATGTTGAGCTAAATATGGAATCATAACAAAATGTGCACACTTGAGGAAACTGCTTTCCAAATCTAAATGCAGAATTCAGTCCGACCCTTTTGGCCTTTGCTTTCGTTGAATGAAAGCAAACCGGAAAAAAAACCCTTTGCTTATTTCTTTGTATGAAAAATGTAGCATTACTTATACTTTAAAGTAACACTATTGCAGTAGAAATCTGATGGTAAACTGTGTTTCTGTTTCCAGTCAGAAAATATGGTTCCATTTTATTTGTTTTTTACAGTGGCCTCTCATGCTAAGTCTCCATGTGATCATGACATTTCCTCCCCAACAAGAGAGAGACCAGAAATCCAAGCGATCACACAGAGAATTTGTGTGTCTTGGCAGCCGGGATCTGTACGTTAATACACGTTCCGCTCACGCCAAGGTCCAATTTGCTGAGATGTATGTAGTTTGCGTTGCGGGCCTAAGCCACATTGGGACCCTTTGAAGAACTCCTAAGTGAATCCTTAATCATGGAGTGTCCACTGGAAAAAAAAATGGACTGTGCACCTAGAAAATCCAATTTCCAGTGCCAGATAGCTAACTTCCCCCAGCTCTTTCTGCTCTCCAAAAAGCAGCAGTGTCTTTGAACAGCTGACAGCATTTTAAATGGTACATCTGGAGAAGCAAAAACACCAAAAAACATCTGTTTTTGTTGTTGAACAAAAATAAACAGTACAAAGCTGAAAGCTGAGCAGAGAAAAGCTTTTCGGATACAGTTAATGTTTTGTTTATTGCACAACCCTGCTCATACGATCTCGTGCTGGTGGGTGGATCAGAGCATTGCTGCTACGTGCTGTAAATACACGGCGACGGCTGAGGGGGCCGTGCCAGTTCTCAGGGCTGGAGTCATGAAGAGGTAGGAGCCAGATTTGTGGAGGTACAGCAAGAGCGACCATTTCAGCCCCGGTGTGATGGCTGCGTGCGATTCACCACACCCAGGGAAGGCACACCGGGACCCGTCCCGACTGCAGAGAGGAGCCCTTGGAGAGGCAGAAGAGGGTCACCAGAGGCAGCACACTGGCTGAAGGGCTCCTATCTTGGCTGGCTTTTGGGAAAGGTGGAGACCAGAACGGCTCCAGCATCTGGGCATTCATGTCGTATTTTGAACTTCGGAGGAGTATTTTCATCGTTCACCCCTTCACCTCCGCTTCACTGCCATAAACTCCTCTCTTGGTCATCTGTGAAACTTTTAAAAGAACGTTGGAAAGAGATTCTGTGATATCCCTCCTGACTTCTTGTTTGGGGTTTAGAGGATTCCCTGAAAATTTTCAGGACAAGGTGCAGTTTTTGGAGAGATCTGAACTGGCCTCCTACCATTCCCAAAAAGGTGTCCCCAAACACCTTTGGGACTTCACTCTTCAGGTGCGGGTGCTGAAGTTGCCACTGATTCTAACTCCAATTAAACAGGAACCATTGCTGACCTCAAAGGTGTTATTGTAGACTTAAAGCATTGTGCTTTAGTTCTCTGTGAAGTTCAATATGTATCAATTATTCACACGAAGGACACTTTGGTGATGTAATAGATAACATTAACTGTGCCAGAAATAATTTGTGAGAAATCAACTTTACTGTTCATTCGTAATTGCTCTAAAACTTATTTATTTATAATAAAAATGACTGTATGCGCTGACCCAGGGTTCTTGTCAGACCAGAAGGAGAATTAATGACATTTGAACTGAAAGGGAGATATTAATTATTTAGAGAGAATTACACTGAAAATAGGAGGTCCATTAATTACTGGTACACTATCCCTTGAAGGTGCTGGAGTTGTGGATTCATTTTTTCTTCTCTCTGAAGGGATCTGAACTCATCATCTACAGGACCCCTAGGAAGTTCAGAAAAAACAATGCATGTTGCAAGACACTCTCTGAGGAACAAATTCCACTAAAATTCTGCTCTTATTTCATTGGACAGGCTAACAAATGAGTCCAGATTTTTTTCCAGAGAAAACTTTATTAAGCAGAGTATCATTTATCTTAGGTCACTGAAAGCAATCACAGAGTTTACATCAGTAATTTAGCTATCACACTGGATTAGAAGTTGTAGAATTTACTTTTGTTTTGGTTTTAGAAGAGGTTTCTAGATTGTGTATCTGCCACTCATAAAAAATATGGTTAAGTATTTGAAAATTCTTCTGAAAAGTGTTTGTCAATTCTTATGTGTTTTTTTTCTTTTTATTTTTCCTCTCCATTTTCCCAGTGTTTGGTCTTGGTGTTTGAATTAGATTGTTTCAAAGTACAATAAAAAATTTTATTTTGAAAGTGATAGGGCATTTTGAAAAGTTTTGGAAAATTTTTTTTCATCTCAACTTTTGTTTCATATTGGGAAATTCAATAAACCTAATTCTTCCCTGTGTTTCAACTCCAATTTTGGCAAACTGACAATTTTTAGTGAAAAAAAAATCCTTTAACATTATATCTGGTGCAAAAAATAAGATTTGTTTCAGAGACAATACTGCTGACAACACATACTGGAAAGATTGTTTCTCCTGCAGTTCTGAGGAAATAGATTGAGAAGAGTGTGAGCTGTGGTCCTTGGGATAAATAAAACCAACTAAGAAGAGGCTACAAAGCCATAAACATCAGCCCAGTAGAACAACAGACGTCCTACAACACCTTCAGCTGTTGCTGTGCACAACACCGAAATCACCTGAATGAGAGATACAGACAAGAAATTACAGTGACAAAAAAGGAGTACTTGAGCCAAAGTGGAAAATGAACCAAAAACCAGAGGGCTCTCGGGGTAGATAAGAGTACGAAGATCATTGGAATAAAAGAACAGACCAAACCACCAGACACCTGCAGACTCCATCCTGTTAATACCCTACTTTCCTTGTGATGTCAAAGCGTTGGTCTGATTTCACTGGCTCTTCTCACCCATGTCTCACTTTGCATTGCCGGTAGTGCTGATGGCACAAGGCTGCAGCACTAAAAGACTTACACAAGCGTAAGGGTTTTTTTTCAACTTCTCAGGCTGTCCTTTAAAACAAAGACTTCAATGACACGAGCCTGAATCACACACTCCAGCCTCTGCCAGCATCAACGTTACTGTAAGAGCTGAGGCAGCAAGAGCATGAGATTAGCCTTATCTGAATACATGGTGGCCACCTCTCTCCCCTGGAGAAGGGGTGAGGTGAGCAGCATGGCATGCTGACACCTTACGCTGGTGCTTCCCACCAATCTGCCCTATCCATCCCATGAACACAGCAGTCACCACAACTGGATAACAGAAAATGGGATATTTGTCCAACTTTCAGCTTCCTCACTGGACCGCAGCCTGGAAGGGCTGAGGCCAAGCCTACAGTGCATTCAGCGTGCCTCCTCTGCGCTGGGAGTGACCTTGCACAGATAGAGGGGAAAGCAATAACTGATCATCAAATAAATGGAGTAAATTTTTTTTTTTTTTTTATTCAACTAGTGAGTTTAACATGAAGGGAATTTATCATTTAAGAAAATAAACTATTTAGAATCTAAACATTATGTTGATGTTTTGATTATTGTCTTGGTCTTGTTTGGTTTTCAGGTGATGTTACCATAATGAATCTGCATCTGTGTGCAATGCTGCAGGTCACATCTTTTCTGGTTCTACCTAACATTACAGTTGCTTTAAACAGGAGTTAAGAGAAGACGACGCTTAATTCTGATCAGCGCTGTGGTCAAGAATGGACCGAGCTCGTATCGATGAGGTATGATGACAGAGCACCTGGTCTGCATGGCAGCGCAGTAACACCGAATACTGAGGTTTATTCCCTGGCTAACACACAGTTTGTAATGGCAGCCTTCCCCTGCGTTGGACAATGGAACTCTGCATCCATCTGGCAGACTGGAAAGATGGACTTCATTATGAATGTAGAATCCACGTTACTCAAGGAACCAGGTTATGGGGATGAGCTGCAGCTGACGGGGAGATGCGCAGAGCCAACGAGATGTTGCGTTATTTCATTTGTGCAAGTGGCAGCTTTCGAAGCAGAGAGTGTGGTAAAAAAAAGAAGTGATTGAGGTGACACTGAACCGGGGAGAATTATGTATCTAATTGATCTTGAGATAATTTTTCTAGCTTAGTTCAGTCTTGGATGGATCACAGCTTCTACAAGCTGCTGATTCAGAAGAGAAGATGGCTGATCTCTTTCTCTAGCAAAGTAAATAAATAGAGCTTTAGAAAGGAAAAAAAAAAAAAAAAAAAAAAAAAAACCCCCCCTTCCTTTTCNNNNAAAAAAAAAAAAAGCAGCTCCCTTCTGCTTTCCAGCACTTCTGCGGGGCTCCTGGGGCTATGGGGATGTTAATTCAAGTGACTGAGAAAACATGATCCAGTTCACTGATAGGTTTTAAAAACAGGTTTTTTAATGCAATGGAAACAAAAGTTGACATGAAAGATTCAAAATAGAAGAGAACAGCTTCTTCTTAAATCAGTATAAATTGTCTGTGTGTCATGGCAGTGAACATGTTTCTTTTTTTTTTTTTTCTTTCAGGAACTACGTAACCACAGAGTTCCTGTTTACTGTATTTCTTAAGGATAAAGTTTTCTGCGGTAAGAGACACCTAAGACCATTAGGCACGCACACTACAGATCTAAAGAAAGTCTATTTACCAGAGCTTCCAGGAAAAATATTGACAGGGCAGTAAAAATACTTTCCTTGATTACTCAGGCTCATATTTTAAACCTAAAATTACAGGAACTTTTCTCCTTTACCAGTTTATTTTTAGCATCTTTCTTTCTTTCTTTTTTTTTTTTTTTTTTTGCTTACCTTTTAAAGCATGGCAAGTTTCCATTGATTTTGCAAACCAGGGTCAAATTTGGTAAATTCTTCTTCTACGCCTTCTCCCTTTTTCCAATATTTTTACTAAGTCAGTAGGAAATGATCAATAGAAAGTAAATTTACCTTTCTTCAGGAACTGACAGATGAAGCTACGGTGTATTTCAAAGAATATGGCCTCTCCTTCAATCTATTTTTTAATAACATATGGGTAGTGGCATCTGTGTAATGAAACTAAGCTGTCTACATATTTATGTAGTGCCTATTACTGCAAAATCTGAACACCAAGCAAACACTGATGAATTATCCTGGAAACTCCTTGGGAAGAAAAATATTTCCTCTTTAAGCTATCAAGGTGCACAGATAAATTAAAATGAATGTCAGGTTATTTGCATTTTATGGACACAGGATCCTTTGGTTTTAGATAGAAGGGAACTCCAAACTTCTGGAAGTGCTTTTCACTGCAGAAGTGGGCAAACACATTGAGCTGTCATCTGACACACATGTACAGGTAGCAAAGGTCAGTGTCTCAGGTGTGGTTCTGCTCAGCCCAAACACTGTAGAGTTTGAGGGCCCTGTCCCATGAGAGGGAAAATGATCCTGAGATCTGCAGACAGCTGGATGGTCTCTGAGCCTTCAGATTTGCCTCTCAGGCAAGTAATTTCCCTGCTCTCTTACTGATACAAAGGAAAACTTTATGGAAAGCTGAAGCTATACAGTTATCCAAAAATATGACATCTCCTGGCTTATGGTAGGTATCAAAAAAGGTATATACATTGCAAGGTAAACTGGAGCAATTTTTGAAGTCCACCAGGACAAAACACCTATCCCTCAAAATGATCAGGGCTTGTATCATAGAGTCACAGAATCATAGAATCACAGAATGGTTTGGATTGGAAGGGACCTTAAAGATCATCTAGTTCCAACTCCNATCCTGCAGGTCCATGTCTTTCTTGTACTGGGGACCCCAGAGCTGGATGCAGTACTCCAAGGTGGGGTCTCACGAGAGCAGATTAGAGGGGGAGAATCCCCTCCCTTGACCTGTTGGTCACACTTCTTTTGATGCAGCCCACAGTACAGTTGATTTTCTGGTCTGCGAGTGCACATTGCCGGCTTGTGTGGAGCTTCTCAAAACCAATACCCCCAAGTCCTTCTCCTCAGGGCTGTTCTCAATCCATTGAGAGCCTTGACTCTATCTCCTCAGCACTATCTGCAGGTCTTGCAGACAAAGCTATCTGGAGTTGGATCTCCAATTTGCATCAGTCTCTTTGTGTTCCCAGGAAAATGGCCTACATACTGCTTTGATCAGATAAAGTTTTGACATCTTGTTCAGAATGGGAACTTTCAAGCTTTTCAAGTATGAACTTCTTAATTCAACCCCCACATGGAAAGATAACACAGGAAAGACACTGCCGTTCATTTCAGATGCTCATCTTATTTCTAGACACAGAGTTTGTCAGGAACTAGTGTTGCCTCTGAACTCTCTCTATACCTTCCCAGTGAATATTTTTCTTCAAATCATTCCCTTTTCAATATTTCAGAAATGTCACAGATTAGATAACTGTGGTGTGATCTTACAGGGAAAGAATATACCTGGACAACATCTTAAAAAAAATATAGATGATCTTAAAAAAACATAGATGAGCAGGGAAACAAAAAGGAGAAAGAGTTTTATCACATAACCAAAGCTCAGAGAGAAATCACAGGAGAACAGTATCTACAGAAAGGATTAGTTTGTTTTGGAAGGATGGAGAAAAATAAGATTTTTTTTGTGTTTCAGTTCAAGGATGTATTTGCTATGATTATGCAGGAGCTGCTATTGCAGAGGTCATTCATGATGCCTTTTAACTCTCCCACTCACTTTCTACAAAGCACAGTTGAGCCTTTCTGTCTTTTACTAGAGGTACTTGTTCTAACATACATACATATGTCTATATATACATACACATATACATACACACACACACACATTACCTCTGGTATACTGTGATGCATGCAGTATGTTTTGTGGACTGCTAGAAGAGGTGCATCTTTTGCGCGGTTGCCTGTGACTTTTAGGACTGGATTGCACAAACCAAGCTGTGTATTTGGGAAAATGTAAGAAATAAATTTTCTGTATGCCTGTAAGTGTAAACAGGTTTAAGAAGAACAAGAGAAATATTATAACCCTACTGAAAGCTACTAGGTGAAGTGTTAGCTGAGACATTTTGTCTCAAAAGCAGAACACAGCTACTATAGCAGTAGCTATTTTACATATAACACTGACTGGTAGGGAAGAATAGACTGAGTGCTTAAAAGAGAAATGTAATTTGAATGAAAGTGATTATTAAATGTTTCAGTTTCATATTCTAAGACTGGTGAGCGAGCAAGAAAAAAACCCAACAAAAAAGGGATACAGAAACTGCAGGAGAGATGGCAATTACTTCAAGACGTTCTAAAAAGACACTTGCAAACTATACTGATGCAAAGGAAAAGGGGGAAGTTAGTAAGAATCTATTAGGGAAAACTTTCTGACTGTCTGAAAGTCCCAAAACGAAAAGTAAGGTACATAATTTATGCTCAGATTAAAGGATGGTCTACTAGGAACAGAACAGAGAAGATGAGGCAGAAAAGGATTTTCAGACAGAAATGTAAAAGTCAACAGAAAAGATGTGAGAAGTCAAAAGACAGAAATACAATTCCTTCGCAAAATGGAAGGAGAGAGGCACCAATGAATAAAGCTGAAAGGACTAAACTAGACCATCCTTTTCTGTCTGCAGTCTTCCCTCAGAAAGTGTAAATTTAGACACATGAAACAATTCATTTTAAGAAGGAGGGTTGCACAGGCAGCTGAGAGATGTGCCACCTAATTTTGAAGACATTTCACTCTACAAGCGCCCATGAACTTTCTGCGGGATCACAATAACATTATCACTGGTTTTCAGGTAGCAGGAAATGCAATTATCTCTTCCCAGACAGGTCTTTTTTTTTTTTTTTTTCCAGATGGGGGAGAAAGAAATGATCATAGATAGTCACACAGTTCCTGGAGTATCTTGGATTCAGGACAAACACAGACATGTGGTGCCAGGAAAGTCAGTCATAGGCTGAGCTGTGGATGAATACAATTAGATACAAGGTCTCATCTCAGAAAAATGTTAACAGAAGGTGGCTGTAATGGAAAACAAATGGTATCCCTGAAAGAAAAATAGCTCTTCCTGAAGCCTGCTGGGAATTCTGAGTTCATACACAGGCATGCTTCACTGATCCGGAGTTCATATGATACCTTTATATCCAGAAATTCTGGGTCTTTCTTGCACATCTGGTGAAGAAGGAAGAATCAAATATTTTATTTTTCCTGGTTCAGTTGAGAAAATGTCACCAAAAATAAAGAGCATAGCACCTCAGTTCTTGAAACAGGGAATTTTCCATGGTATCAATCCCATCCTGATCCTGACTGTCCAATAATTTCTCATAGAAGCTGGAAAAAAATAGCCATAAGAAAATGTTTCTACAATGAGCACAGTGTGTTTCCTGTCTAAAGATTCGGTGTTCAAGAGAGGAGGGACAGGCATATGTCTTGTCACTGAAGGTATATGAACCCGGTAGTGTTCACACATTTTCAGCTAACAGGCTGGATTAGGTCTGACTAAGATAATACTGCACCTTCAAGATCTCTGCTCCTGCAAAATCTTTCCAGACCAGTCTTGCCACTGGGCTGAAACACACCCTAAAGATACTCAAGCAAATAGGTTTTACTGTCTAGCGCAGGCTCTGTAATTTAACTGCTATTTAAAACCAAATAGACTTGAACTCTTCCCAGAAGACTTTATGATGGGTATCAAAGACTGTCCAAACAAGAAGGTCAGATTTTAGCACGTTAAAGAAAGTGTTTTTATGTAAACCTAGTGCATTTTTTTTTTCTTAGAACATCAGCTATGTTCCAATCCAGGTAGTCACAGAGCCTTCCACCCCTTACAGCATTAGCCAGATTAAAGCTTTTTAGGAAGCAGTCTTGTCTTTCCTTTCTGCTGGAGTATGTGTCCTTGCTCTTGCTATGACTACCAAGGAGTACAATGGATATAGAGATCAGGATGTAGAGATGTATACCTAGATATAAGTAGATACAGACAAAGAATAGAAGCAAAATACATTTCTGCTAATCCGAAAATGCCATTCACGTTTTTTACTGGGTGAAAATTATGATGCCTTGGCAAAAGTGGTACTTTAAATCTTTCATATACTTAATATAGTCTGTAATTTTAGAAAATTCATTTGAGGTATTCTGGCCATGCAAACTAGCTCAGTAAGTGGGATCATAAGGAGGTGGGGCAACTATGTTTTTTTAATGGCTGAAAATTCTTTTCTTTCACCCCAAACTACAAGTATGATCCCAGCAGAACCTTTGTTACTCAAAGAAAGGACATCACAAGTGCTTTGAATACATTTTCCTCAAGTTCTCATTTTAGAGATGGCATAAAATGATTAAAGGGGAAATTCTGTCCCAGCTGAAGAATTCTCATTGATCCAAGCAGGAACAAGATTTACCTCTAAGACACTTCCCTCAGCAAGGTAACAAGAAAAAACATGAAATGGTGATGAGGGCAGAAACTGAGATCTTGAATTCCTGTCCAGAGCCATAAGTGTGAATCTCCCACTTCATCTATGAGAATTAGTTATGGGATAAAATCACATTCACTTTTCTCCAACAAAAGATACCTACTAATTAGTATCTACTGAAATGATACCTAATATCCTACAGTAGTACCCTTTTTTGAACAGATGCCATTAAGGAATCTGAAGCATCTTATATATCACTGCTTCCCATCTTTTTCGATGCTGGAATTTCTCATCACAGTATTATGGGCAAAATGGACAATATTTCATTTTAGATAAATGATATGTTTCAGATACTTATTTCACTGCTTGTCAGACTAAAAATGGAAGATTTGGAAAACAATCTTTCCCAGGTTTCCCACCTGACCTGCTCCTAGTTCAGAATAGTCAGGGGAGAGAAAGCCTTAAAAACATGGCATTTTTATGTATAGGAAAGTGATTTGAGAACGCTATATGAAGTTTTAATGACTTTTGCGGAGTCCCAGTCAGCTGGAGCCAGTAGCTAAAGCACCTGGTCTCTTAAGAAGAGAGCATACATAAGAAAAAGGTCTGAAATTTCTAAAGTCTGAACATATTTTATATAATGGGGTTCTTAAGTTGTATTTTCTTTAAATAACTGTGTGTATCATACAGTCTAAGCACATGATGATATGATCTGAAACTCAGGTTTTAGTGGCATCATTTTGGGATGACAGTATTATAAGTGGTGAAGACATGACAGAATTATATACATCATCCCAAATGAGTGCCAATAAATCTTTTCTGCCTTTTCTGTCTCTCATGATGCATTCATGTTGCATATCTGGGTGAACATATTGAAGTAAATTTTTTAAGTCAATGCAGATCCTTTTTGTCTGGATTAGTTTTGAGCAGCATTTGATTTTGATTAATTTTTTGAAAATTCTAGGTTTATCTGAAATAGACAACCCAAAGGGTTGTTCACTAGAATTTTTCCATCTTTGCTCCCTTGAATGTACATGGACTGAAACAAAGATCTCGTGTAGGATAGCATGCGATCATGTGATTAAAGACCCAGATGTATAGGGAGTTCCAGGAGGGAGAGGAGAAGAGAACAAAAGCAGAGCAAGCTGGGTTGTTGGGAGCATCTCTTACCTTCGGAACATCGGAATTCAAAATTTAGGAATCTTTTTATTTCTTTCTTCTGTATAAAATAATACCAAACTTTCATTCATATGGTTTATATCATATGTGTGTATAAAAAAGATAAATCCTTGTGTTTCAGCAGAAATGCGTGATATATGCATGTGTAAGTAACATTAGAAGGAGTTTCCCCAGAGCCGCTTTTTTATCCACTAACTCCACTGCCTCTGGTGTCTCCCTGGTTTTGCCTCCCTGTTTTGTGTGTTATCTGAAGATTTATTTTCCAAAGTGAACTCATATGGTGAATGCAAATGGAGCATTATATCTGCTTTGAAAGGTATATGCTGCTCTTGATAACATTGTATATCATGATATAATGTTTTTAGCTAAAATATTGCTTCACTTCAGCCTACAAAAGAGCTGAAATATAAACAAAACTAAGGAATGTAGTGAAGAATAGTTCAGATGAAAACATATTTTTGTGGGCTCTTAGAGCAATAACTCTTAATATCATTAGGAAATTTTCTACAGAACTATACTGAATACATTTTATCCTCAAAATATGTGTCTTAATAAAAAGTATCTTACTGTGTGCTGATGGTTCATGTGAGGTTCAGTTTCCAGTCCTAAGGAAGGTACTACCACACTAATATATATATATGTATTTATGTATGTATGTATGTTTATTAGCAACAGGAGTACAAGGCAAAAGGGAGCTGTTGTGAAGTCCCTAAGTTCATCACATTTTGCAAACACATCCGAGATGGACATAAATCAAACTGCAGCTCTGAACAACAGAAGTTCAAGTTCATGGTAAAACACCCTTTATATCCATGAAGTTGCTTCTTGTTTCCCATTCCTTAGATCTTGCATAAACAGTATGTTATATTTTTGCACCTTGTCTTTGCACTCATCTGCAAGGTATCTAGTATCCTGCAGTGCTATACAAATAACGTACACTAATCTTTGTTGCATATACCTGCTCTATACCACCTTGCTGTGTTTGGGTCCCAAAAGCTGTTACAAGTCATGGGAATTCTCTATAGAGCATTGTAGTAGTAGATTTTGAGGTAGCTTACTTGTCATGACAATGTAATCATCCGGGGACCATATCCCCAGCTGCATGAGCTATGGGACTGCTGAAAAGCCACATGTTTACCTTGAAATTTCTGGGGTAATTGTTCACCATTTCATCACTGTTTTAAGTGCTTTAAGACACATTGACATGCACACAACTTAGAGTAAACACCTGTGTAGAAAGAAGTGACAGGCAACTTAAACGAGAACCTCTTGACACCGAGGGAAATTTGAGCTCCAGAATGGTTTTGTATAAAATTAGAATCTGCCATAATAAATGATTATTTTGCAGAAATGTCATAATATTTACTGAAAGAATCTTTTCAGACTAGCTCGCACTTAATGGGAATGTTAAGAATTTGTTGTGTTGAACTGAAACTTTCTGTGTAACTTATTTGTTAACCTATACCTGCCTGTTGAGTTGCATCGCCACCAAAAAAGCAAAGATACTGTAGTTGAGCTCGTCCTTGAAAGGATTACGTATTCCACAATGCACTTTGGTCTACAAGTGCATCCTTGTACAAGCCTTGCAAACTATACTGTGCATCCTGGGAACTGCACACAATAGCATGTTATGAGAGATGTCCAAGCACAAAACCTACCTAGCAGGGACCAGACAGGGCAGAATAATCCTTATTACTGCTGCCTTGTATTACAGAAGCACTATGCTGCACAGTGCCCACCCCCCGTCCCAAAAAAAACCCAAACCACAACCCAAACTCAAAACACCCAGAAACAAACAAACAAACAAAACACCAAACACCAAACTCAAGAATTTTTTTTTTTTTTTAATATTTTGGAAGAAAATTCAGAGAAACTTTGAAAGGTCTACAATTTCTATCAATGCTCTTGAATTAATGTAGAATAGATTTTTCTTTGGAGGAATGAAATTTTTAATGTATGTGCTGTTACTACAACTATTCTTAGAACTTTTCTGACTGACCAAGTCTGTGTAGGGATACTGCAGATACTATCGTGTAGTAGCTACCTAATAGCTTTTTTCAAATAAACTGTTTGCTTTTACTTCCAATTTGTTCAGAATTAAGCAGCTCTGCTTATAAGAGTAGTGCAAAAATAAAGGCTGGAATTATGTAATATATTCTTGGATGACATTTTAATGGAAAATGAAGAATTGGAATAATATTTTTCATACAGTTGGGTGACAAATACTTGAACATTTCTTTGGAAGCCTCAAGGGCTTATAGTTGAACAGTAAAAATGATGAATAAACAAGAAAGCTTAGAAAATAAATTGAAGAGAATAGCTGAACTAGCATAAGAAACCTAAAAATGATTAGGATTGTTATTCAACACTGTATTTTAATCTGAACATAGTTTTAAGTTGCTTCAGTTTTACACACAAAATCCTTGTTAAGTCTTATGAACCAGCAACTAGAAGTGAAAAAGGTATTATGTATAAATCCACTTTTTTTTTTTTTTTTTTTTCTAGTCCATTTTCTTAAGATTAAGGCTTGGTTCGGGCTTATTATATGAGGATCCAAAATCAGAAAATTTGAAGTCCTTATAATCACTAAACTATGATCTTTTTCTTTCATGGGCACCAATTCTGTATAATTTGATTATTTGTTATTAAAAGTATGTGATAGCAGTAAAACAAAGATTGGGATCTACACTGATACAAATTAAATATTTCTTTAAATCAAACCTATGAAAATGTAAGGTATAACTATCACTGCATTTAATTTGAGAGGTAAATAATTTCCTGTATGAGAAATAATGGCTCCTCCCTGAATAAGGGCATTTAGTAATGCAAAATAAATTATGTCAAATCAGATAAAATTGCAAATCACCTTATTGTATTAGGCTTTCCTTTTAGTTTAGATTAATAAACTAATTTGAACAGATGTAACTCTTCTTGCTTCCTCTAGAGATCAAGAGGAAAATTTGGGGATCACAACTAGAACACCTTACAGCTGTCAGATCCCTCATTTCCTGCTTTTGTGGTACCTTTCCATGGGAGGTAAAACATAGAATGGGGTGGGGGGAGGCTTTCACAAGTCTGGTTTTAGCTTGTCTAGGCTTTTAAACACTGATTTCAAGATATTCTAGTTCATGGTCCTGATCCAAATCCTGCCGAGCACAGTTGGAGAATTCCTGGTGACCTCAGTGGGCTTCGAATTTGACTTTATATACAAATTTTCTTAAAACCAAATAATAAAATTTGGCCTTTCCAAACTGCACGTCTGCCATGTACTGTGTGCACCTTTCACGTAAAACTTACCGGATATGCCAGAGACATCTGCATGGCACACCAAGAAAAAGAATATGCCAGAGAGGTAAAAAGTTGATACCCTTTCTTTCAGCCTGGAGACGGGCTCTGCCCTTGGGTCTGCAGACTTACTGGGTAGCTTTGTTACTGGTGTGCTGCTCCTAAGGCTTGTTGGAAGGAGGGTGCGTCCCAGGCTTACCGTGGCGCGTGGAGATTTGAAGGCAGAACTCCACTCCTGATGTCTAAACAATTAAACTGGGTTTTTTTGGAGCGGTCGTTAAAAAAAAAAATCTGTTCATGAGACAGTGGGGTGAGAAGGGCTGACTGCCACCCACTTTCATTTGCCTTATGATGCCTTAAGAGACCAGAAACCTTGTAGAAGATGGCCTTTTAAGAAAATTCATAACAATACAGGCTTATCAATCCAGAAAAAAGTAATAGGACTAGTAAGGCTCTAGCACAGTGTGCCAAACCTTGCAAAAGAAAGCAACGTGTCGCACACACTTGGTCTGATTGTCCTGTTGGCTTTTCTTGCCAGTAAGCTTCTGTTTTAGTGAGAACAGACTTTCCAGGGAAGGGAGAGGGGGGAAGTGGCAGACTGAAGGGCACCAGGTAAAGGTTTATTGGAGCCACGTAGAAAAACCTTGTTGGTTTTTCAGTTTTTCTGAATAGGTTGAGACTCTAAAGTGCAGCGTAGGAAAAAAAAAATCTGATTATCAGATGTAATATTCACACAAGACTTTTGCAGTTCAGTCTGATCTTTGGGTGTATACAGAGTTTCAGTGTTCCTTAATAAATTACCTCTTCTTGTAGCAATTAACCCCCTTCCATGAGGGTTCAGTGTTTACTTGGGGCTGTGCCAGTGCTAACAGCTATGGTTTAACATTCTTTTTAATGGCTTGCAATTACTACTGAGAGCGAAGGCTACATAGAATATTAACACTTAAGCATCTTTTACACTCCTTTGAACGTCAGATTGTGTGTATAATATAAGTGACTTTTCATTCTTACAAACCTGTTATTTGCTTAGAATTCCACTGGACCCATGAAAATGCTGCAGTTAAGTGGTTTCTGTTGATTTATGAACTTCCCTCAAAGCCTGATGGAAGTCACTCCATGCAAAATATTGAATACATTTTGTTCTTTAAATTGTTCCATAGTAATGCCAGAAGAATAAGGATTTCCACATTTTAAAGAGGTAAAGTAACTTTGATAATAACTTTTACAGCATATTTGATTTTTTACCCTGCTGTGCTACCCCTTTCAGAAAATCATCCAGAGAACGGCTACTGTATTTGCAGAATCAATGCCATGACTCCTGATTATATACAACAGATAAGAGAGCAGGAAAGTTACAGATTCAACTGCTGCTTTCGGTCTCAGATTTACAGCAGTTTCCCACCTCAAGAATAAAATCATTGGAAGTTGGGGGCATAGGTATCCCATCTATTTGTATTTCTGTTGTACAGGGGTTGTCCCTATAGATAAGAAATGTTTTGCCCGGATCTCTGGTTCAAGAGCAGATCTGAGCAAATATCCACCCCCCCACCTTGGCTCTCCCATTGGCCTCATCAGCTCTTTCACATTTTAAGGGAAAACAGACTTACTTCATCGTTTCAGGTTCAGTGGGCCATTAAGACAAGTGATAGACAAATTCTGAAAATCTTGGAATTGGTTCTGGATAAGTCTTCAAATATTTGTAGCTTACATAAATCATTAAAACATCTGGGATCTACAAAATTGTCAATAAATCTCAAGCAATATGGATGTCTCATAATTTTCTTTCCATGTCCAGCTTCTGTTAGGTCCAGCAACATTTGAAATGAATCTTTCTCATAGTATTTTGGCACATCTTCTTTTATCCCTGGCTGGACTTTAGAAATGTACAATACTGGAATTTGAAAAAATAAGGACCTAACTACATGCTTCTGAACCTTGAAAGTCTTTCACTAGTGATTTCTTTTCTAGTCTTCTTCTAAATGGTAGTGTCTTCAGTTTTCTGGAAAAGGTTAACAAGGACCCTCCATACCAGTTCCCTTGGTTTTCTTTTTTTCTCTGCTTTTTGTTTGTTTGTTTTGGTTGGTTGGTTTGTTTTGTGGGTTTTTTTCCCCACAAAGCACATTGTCCTTCTCTATTCTGTTATCCTACTTCCTTCTATCAATTTAAATTAATCCAGAACAGTCTCTTCTTTTCACAGGCAGTTCTTAAATTTAAAGATGTGAATAATTTAAATGAAGAAGTCATGTGAAAGCAAAGGACAGCATAGCACGAGTGAATTAAAACCTCTGAGTGAGTCTGAAATATCTGCTGGGTATATCTTTTAGCTTATGTGGAAGAAGCATTACTTCATGAAGCTTGCAGATATTCCTGGCACTAAAGTGACAAACTGAAATAAAGCAGCACTAGGATCCTGTGATTCAAGCATTGTAGTGAAGATAGAAGCACCGGGTCTTTCCCTCAGCAGTTTCAGGAACATTTTGTACTGAATTACTGGTTTCAGTTTTTAAGAATGAAGTGCTTGGAGTTAGAGGAACAAACATTGTAATATAAAGGGATTATGTTTCTACAACTATTCTTAACAGAATAGAATAGATTCCTTTTCGAAGCAAATTCTTTTAAGAAAATAACAAAATCTCCAAAGTAAGCATTTTTTTTCTATAGCAGTGTAGATTTCTACATCTAATATTTTCCAAAGGTCTCCATGTATCAGAAGCACCATTTTCAGGTTAGAATTCTAAAAAGCAGTTGAATCTACTTTTCATTTGTAAGCACTTATCTATCCAGTTTCATGCTGCCAGCAGCGTAATCACTTTCCTAGCATCAGTAATGCTATAAACATGTGATTAAACATGGGACTAAATCCTTTGCAGAGCTGCCTAAATAAGACTGAGTGATATATAATGTATTTATAGTTATGTTAGATATCCTGCCTTCTTTTCACCTTAGAAAAATGTTATTGTATAGGGGCTCGTGGTCAACAATGAACGCATTATTTCATAACAACCTTCATGGTTGAAACCACCATTGTCAGAAGCTCATTTTGGAAGGAAGTGGCTTTCTTCTCCTTCCAGCAGTTGTGCCCTCAGTGCTGCTATGTTTCCAGCTATGGATTAAGATAACACTCAGGGACACCCTGTCCTCTCTCACTCATCCTCCTGCCCCTGCTGCCAGCCCGTGCGGAGGCTCAGGACCTGCCATGTCTCTTCTTTGAGTCAGTTTATCTGATATTACACTATTTTTTGGGTAGTTGGGGTGGCCCAACAAGACAGCAGGAGCCCAATGGCTGGAGCAGGAGGTGGTGCTGGGGGACCACCATCTCTTTGAGCCAGCAGTGATAGACGAAATGGACTGTATCATGAAACCGTACTATGAGGAGCTTTAACACCTACATTTTATGTGCATGACCCTGCACATAGAATGTCTCTTCAGTCTACTGTGTACGTTTGATCCCTGAAAAGGAAAGTTGGAAAACCTACGTGATGAGCATAGTGACCTAAACCTGCCCAACAAGACAAACTAAGCGTACTGGCTTTAAAATATGATCTTTCTCCCAAGTTTAACCCTCTCAAGGGATGTATCTTTGTTTATTTGAGATTCAAGAATAGCCATTGTTTCAAAGCACTTGGCAGGCTCGGCTTTCTTTTTCTGGTGGTACCGTGTCATCTGTACAGTCACGAGGCCTGAGAGCGAGAGGTCCAGGCTCTGCGCTGCCTCTCTACAAGGGTCCGTCAGGCAGTTCTGCACGGGTGCAGCTCCCTGCGGTGCTCTGTGCACAGAAATGCAGGTTCAAGGAACCAGAGAGTCAAGATTAAAAACAAAAAACAAATGTCAGAGAAAAGTAGGTCTGGATTTGGTACATCTCCAGATAAAATTATTATAAAATTAAGAAAAGCCTCAGTCCTGTACACATGCTTAATTTTATACACTAAGGCTATTCACCACGCAAAGCTGAACAAATGCGTAACTGTTGTCAGAACTGAGGTCCGTCACACTAGTAGTAGATACGCATGCCGTTTCCATAAGCCACAGCAGCAAATGCATAATTTAATAAAAAAGACTTTTGTTCACGTCTATTAAAAGAAACATATAAATCCTCCAAATGGTACATTTAGGATTTGGTCCAAAAGTTACTTAAGCCGATGGAAAAGCTGTTATTGATTTTAATAGGTATTTATTATATTTGGCTATTCCTTCAGCCGTCACTCTTTCCCTCTCTGTCATCTCAGCTGAGTTCCAACCCCATCTCCTGTATCTTACCGCTATGTGGACGACATATGTTGTTTAAATGAGAGACTTGTTCATTAGTTTATGTTCGAACCATGCCAAGCACGTCCCGATCCTAACTGAACGCTAAGATGATGGTAATAGATGACATAATTACAGTAGTAATAAAATACTGTGTTCAGCCATATTATACACTATTTTATTCCACGATCAATGAAGAAGAGGAGCTAACATGCTCATAATACGGAGTCACATATCTAAGCAAAAGCACTGGTGGGAACGTACTCTCCCTATTTTATTTTAATCTGTTTTGCTATTGAGAGTAACTGCAAATCCTAAAATTATCTGTTTTGTGTTAATTCATTATTTCTTTACCCCTGGAAAGAGCTGTTTGAGTAAACCACTTTTCTGAATGATTCATCTGTTTTCATGAAACCATGCAAGCACAAACAGAAGGTTGTAACACTTGACAAGAAAGATAAGAGTTTGTCTTTTATTTTTCAGGTATCAGCTCACGAAAGAGCTTGTAAAACTTTTGTTAATGTTTACTGCTTTTTCCCCTGTGCTGTGGTTGAGACTTAGAAATGAGCAATTTGACAGGCATTTTTATTTTTTGGTCACACCAAGTATGAACTTCAGATGACAAAGGAGTTTGGATTTTTATTTGGCGGCCCTTTGCTGGATTTTAAGCAAGGGCGTGCATTTAAGTTCCTTTAAAACTAACCTTTTTCTTACATGTCTTTACCAAAGGAGATCTAGCTAAGTTTTCTAGGAGCTCTCATCAGCTTCAAATCCACGTCAGTGAGTAACTTCTAGGAGGCTGTGCCTGTGCCTTGCTCTTCGGGGACCGTTCCACGCTGCTCCAGAGCAGCCCTCCAAAACGACCTGCATGTTGACCAGGGAATTTCCTAGCCTATTCGTACCAATAAGAAACTCTGAGGACAGGACTTTGTCTTCACTCAGCTTTTCTCTGAAGCTTTGGTGCCAAAGGGGAATTTGCTGCATCCTTGCCTGAGCGGAGCGCCGTTGCCTGTCCGTTCAGAGCCAAAGCAGAGTCAGGCTTTGCTTTTAAAATAACAGCCAGGGGCTACGGTATTCCTGAAAATGCAGGAGACCTGGGCTCAGCTCCGACTTTTGTCTGAAGTTGCTGCAGTCGGCATCTATCACCGCCTTGGGGCCACCGGGCTTCTCCTGCTAGAGCGGGGAGAGGGACCCGCTCCTGTAGCCTCCTCCCTGGGGTATTCAGCGGGAAAGAGAGACCTAGGTGCCAATGCCTGCTTTGAAGCTTGTTCTACATTTAGCAGCCAGTGGATAAAATATCCTCAAAAACCCCTTGGGAACTGTGGTTTCTCTCCTACCCCAGGGAGCGGCATTACTGGTTTGCCTCTTTGGACTGATGTCTGTAGAATTAAAAAAAATAATGTGCTAATGAAGCTTAAATATCTCTACAGAGGAGCAGCAACTGAGCAGGGGTTTTCAAGATCAGAGTTTTGGATTCCCATCTGATGCATGCTTTAGCCACTTTTCTTTTGGTCCTGCTCAATTGGATCTTTCAGCTCTAACTAAGACAAAGATGAACTAAAGATAATCATTCTCGTTTAGGATTGAAACTTAGATGACCCAGGAATGTCATGAGAAGATAACACACAGACTTCATAATGTGAAGTAATGAATTAAAGTAGCTGAAGGAAAAAAAAAACAACAAAAAAAAGAAAAAAGAAAAAGCATCGGTACTTCTCCCTCATCCTGATTTTGGCAGGTTGGGCTTACTTGGTGATGTAAGACAGATTTTCCTTTCTAAAATAAATTTGCTGAAAAGTCTGTCATAATCCACAAAACAGTTCTAAATTATAAAGGAGGTACTTCCAGAGAGCTAAGAAAAACCTGAAAAAAAAAAAGAAAAGAGGTGATGTTGATATTTTAATGAGCATTTTTCTCTTCATTCTGAGAATAGCTGCTGCGTACCATTACTTTTCTGAGAGCACAGAACAATTTTTGTCATTCTATCACTATTTTTCTTACATCCAGAAGGAAAGAGCAGTAACACATACACACACACACACGCGCACACGCGTGCAGAGCCTCTCTGTCTCTCTGTCTCTCTCTGTCTCATAGTTCCCTAGGGAGTTCCATCATACCTGAGTTTATGAGCCTTGGATCATCTATGGCCAGTGGATTTAGTAATAAACAGAGTGGAAATGTTCTTCATCAGAGTTCAAAGTAAATTTCTACCAGCCCCTGCCAGACGTTGCTTCCCCCTGGCCTCTCAGCATTTAACTGTAATGACTTCCTTTGAATGGAAAGAATATAGAAAGGAAGGCAGCTTGCACATCTTTAAAATGTGTCTTGAAATACTGTAAGCTCTGTAAATGAAGGGCATTCGGATGGTTTTACAGTGCAGCTTTTAAGGCTTTTTTTGCCATGCTGGAAGCGTGGTGCCTGGGAAGAACCTGCAGCATGGTGAGGTGTGAGCCTGAGAGCTGCGTAATGGAGCTTTATCTCCATATTTAAAGCAAAGATTGTCCTTTGTATTGTCTATTATAGTCTCTGACCATTGGAAATCTGCCTCAGTTGGGCAAAGTCTGAAGACCCACCTTATCACCTAATAAAATGCTGTGCAGTCCCACTATAAATCCCACTGGACACAGGACACCTGTACTTACAGGAAAGAAGGATGCCCAACACTGTTAGCTGAATCTACTTCATCTTCTAATGTTATTCAGAGCTACTAAGAGCTCCCCACCCTCCTGGATGTGGACAGGCTTAAATGTCTCCATTCATTTTCAAATCCTGGAAATTAGTTATGTATTTTTGTGGACTGTGTGGTGAAATCATAGCACTTGGAGGAACAAATGCTTTAAAACACTGGTTGGACCCAGAGGACCAGCTTGATTATTTTTATCCAAGGTATAAAAATACCAGACATGTATTTTTATCTCCCTTTGAAGAAATCTGTGGACCGGAGGGTAAGTTATAACACTTTCAAAGAATCTTGAGACGTGAGAATTATAGGCACTTCAGAGAATTACCTATATCCCTCTAATAAATTCTCATGAGGTTTGTCTGAAGATGGTGGTGGTTCAGAGAAGGCCATAAAAATGCCTGGGGGACATCATAGTAATGCTTTTTCCCCTCTGTGACAACCGAGGGGATAGTGGGGAGCATGGCAGAATCGGCACACATTATGTAATGCCCCCCCATCAGACTGCAGATGTGTGAACTAGTTTAAAACTTTTACTGGGGCTTTTATTAGACTGTGATACAGTCCCAGCCTCTTTGCAGTTGCCAACGTAGCCAGTTGCTTGCAAGTTATAACAAATTAAAATACCTAATGCTCAAGCTATTCTACACTTAGGGGTGGGGAGTCCCAAATAGATAATATTTTGGGTGGTTATGCAGCCAGGTTCCTCCTGCGCCTTGTGATCCTCCTTGTGAGAGCCATGGCACTACCCATGGCTGCTTCCCTGCTTTGGAACAGCAACAGAGGTTCAAACTAAGGAGCGATCTTAAATCCTTGCTCATGCTGTAATTGCTCTTTAAAACGTTGATATTCTAATGCTTAGGTACGTAGTGGGGGATATCTTTTAATGCCAGTTACCTATTTAAGTTAGTGTAGTTGACAGCTTTGGAACACGAAGTTTTCTCTCATCCTAAAATGTATGAAAAGTTATAACTTTATTACCAAAGATAGTCTCATTTATGTATCTCGTTCCTGCCTAAATGAGCAGTCCTAACATGAGCTGACATATCTCCATGCATGGCTTTGGTCTCAGTGGCTGGATTGCCAGCCAGAGAGCTGGGCTGCAGCCGTGGGTGTATGGGGGAGATCGCCAAAGTGGCAGTGAGAGGGTGAGACGGGACCAGGAGTTTGCTGTCTGTCATAAACACCTTGCAGTAGAAAATTGTAGCTACCAAAATTTTACTTAAGTTCAAAAATCACTGGACAAAGTATTGAGGGAAAGAGTCATTGAGGACAATGAAAAACACCAGCATACAGCCTCAGGTTCAAAAATTCATAAACCCCAGGCTGATGGTAACTAGCAGGACATACTGAAGTAGCACCATGGTATCTTTTCTATGTAACCACAAGCTTCTGCAGTAAATGGGAGAGCAGAGCAGATGGACCACTGGGCTGATCCATTATTACATTATTATCTTCTAGGTATTATCAACAGAGCTGGGCACAACCCAATCTGAAAGTCTTTGGATGGCTATGACTTCATCCACAACTATTAAACCATTGTTGAAAAAAAGAATTCCAGAAAATCTCCTGGAGTTTCCAGATGTCCTTAAAATTGGATAATTCTATATTGTTCAGGCAGATGAAGATGTCTGATTTCAGCATGGAAATTCTAAAATAGTCACAGAAGTACAGCTAGAGAGTATCACAGCAGTTGGGAAAAGATGGTGAGGAGAAGAGAGAGGGGGGGCAACACTTGCAGGGACCATCAGCGAGAAATGGGTTCTTTGGTCTCTTTGGGCCCTTTCCCATGCCCAGGGAGAACTAGTTGCTCCAAGTATCTATCCCTTTTCAACCCTATCATTGGCCACAGCAGCAGGAAAAGAATGCATCCCCTGGGTCCATTTTTGCATTTACTTTAAGCTTTTCATTGTAAAAGCAATGCAAACTGGCTTTAGTGTAAGTGAGAATTAAGCATTGCACATATCGTTATGAAATCACAGGGGACCACAGTAAAATTTGATGTATTACTACACACATTTGTTAAATCAGCTCCCTTTAGAACCTGATTATCTTTTTAAACAAATTTTGTAAATGAGCTGTAATATTTTATATCCACTCAAAGCTTTTCAGCCCAAAGCACTTAACAAGCTTAAGGACCTGGAGCAGGAACCAGCTTTTGTTCTGTGTGTGGACAGCACCTGGCACAATGGGAGTCAGGTTCCCTTGTGTTGCTACAATAGCAATACCGCTAGTAATAACAGTAGAATGGAAATACTGACATTTCTGGGTCAGAAAATATTGGACAAAGAATGCATGAGGCAAACCTTAATTTAGGAGTTACAGAAAGCAACCAGAATCCAAACTAAGGAGACATTGTAGATTTTGAGGTCTGATCTAAAAGACACACCCTGTTAACATATGCATCACAGCCTATTTGTCATTAAATCTATTCTGCCAAGAACAAAAAAAAGTGTTTCTAAATAAGGTGAATAAGGCAAGAGGATTTGACTAGTAAGTCACGATACAGGTATAGATACCTATTTACACCATATAGCTATGCATTTATAGACAGTGTATAGGACTTGAAGAATTTCTGGCCACATTTAAAAAAACAACAAACCAACCAACCATGCTGTTTAAATATATTGTATTTACTTTTACTGTTTGGAAAGTAAGGGTGGTTTCTTATTGATATTGTAATTAAATGTTCTAATAAATATTTTGCTGAAACTCCCAAATAATTTCTTAATTCTTCTTAATAGAAAATTGGAATCTCTATCTTTCTGTTAGGAAGCCTAGTGAGCAGAGTATACAAATAGGTGGTTTTCATGCAAATTCAACCATTTGTAATTGGACCACATTTGCAGTTTGGACCATACCGAGTGGTGGTGTAGGGTCTGTTCTCTGAGTGTTTTCTATGTCGGTGCCTGGGCAGGTAAGCTAAGGAGCATAACAAACATGGGCACTGTTTGGGGAGGTAAGAGGCCACTGGATGTCATTATTTTTCCTTCTTTAAAGCTGAAGCAAGTCTTCTCTAGAGGTGGAAAATATGGCTATTACAGAAGGTAGTCAAGCTTGATTTTGAATGTTCTTGGTAGTTTGGAATGCTTCTTTTTAATTTAAAATAGCTTTCCAAAGTCAGGCTTCTTCATGAGTCAGTGGAAACATACACATCCCTTTGCAAACGCAAGCAAAAACTTTGAACGGCCTAGTTTTGGTACAAATTGGTCAGTCTTCAAATGGCTCAACTAATTGGACGAGCCTCTCAACCTTCCAGACTGCTCAGACACTCATATTGTGCTCTCTGAGCCTTCCCTCCCCAGTGACTTCAGAGCAGACGGTTTTGTGGTAATATAAAAGTAGAGTAGAAACTAAGCATAAACTTAGTCATAAATGTCTCTCAGCATTTGAAATCTTGTCATTAAGATTATGGACCCCATTCCTGCAGCCACCAGAAGTCCTGTTTATCCCAGTGCAATAGCGGGCACATAAGCCAGATGGAAAGTACCAAAATACACAGCATCACACTTAGTTACTGTTGTGGTTTAACCCAGCCGGCAGCTAAAACAACCACACAGCTGTTTGCTCACTCCTCGCCTCAGTGAGATGGAGGAGAGAATTGGGGAAAAAAAAAAAAGTGAAACTCATGGGCTGAGATAAAGACAGCTTAATATGACAGAAAAGGAAGATGATGATGATGATGATGATGATGATGATGATGATGATGATGATGATGATGATGATGATGATGATAACAACAATAATTATAATAGTGAAAGTGATAAAAGAATACACAAAACAAGTGATGCACAGCACAACTACTCACCACCTGCAGACCACTGATGCCTAGCTAGTTCCCAAACTGTAATCTAAACCCCTGGCCAGCTTCCCCAAAGTTATATACCAAGCATGACATCATAAGGTATAGAATACCCCTTTAGACAGTTTGGGTCAGCTGTCCTGGCTGTGTCCCCTCTCAACTTTTTGTGCACCCCCATCCTCCTCATTGACAAGGCTGTATGAGAAGCCAAAAAGTCCTTGACTTGGTGTAAATGTTGCCTAGCAACAACCAAAACATCAATGTGTTATCAACACTATTCTCATCCTAAATCCAAACCACAGCACTATACCAGCTACTAGGAAGAAAATTAACTCTGTCCCAGCTGAAACTAGGACAGTTACTGCACAGGCATTTCCTCTTAGATAACACTGGCTGCTACATTAAAAGTCAGTATTTCGTTTTACATCGTATTTTTGTGGTCTGAGATGTCAGTAAATGACCAGGAGCTCAGATATTTCTCCTCTGTTAATAGCTCTCAGCACTTGACCATTAATTACCAGAAAATGGCTCCCTTGCTTCTATTACCACTAGTAATAATCTTATCAGTCCTTGAGACTAAGCATTGGTAAAGAAATATTTTCTACATGTTCCTTATTTTTCTTTTCAGAGCTGAAGCAGTGAGCTAGATTATCTTATGTTGCGTAGCAGCAATATTGTTGCTTTTTACATTCCAGGTCCTTTTACCTTGTCTGCTATACCCTTGTACGTAGGAGGTATATCTGCATCATGGCCACTGAATATCTGTCATTGATGGCATCACTTGACAATATGGGCTAGCACTGGCATAGTTGAAGGACTTCTTTGGTCCATAGGCTTGCCATGTTTTGAAAGATAACAACGAAAGAACCCAGCTTAATATCCAGACCTGGCTGAGTTGAAACAGTTATCACTGACAAGAAACACCTACGTGTTTTTAAATGAGGCATACTGTGTGGAGAAGTAACTTAATCATATCTTTTACATAAATACTTTATAAAGGCAAGCTGCTCTTGAACTCTGTCCTGTTGCTGATAGGACTTTTCGCTATTTCTAGAAACAGAAAGCCTCAAAAACCTCCTAGCTTGTCTGCATTGCCTACCTACAACAATTCACTGCACTTATACACACTGTATTTATATGTTTGGTCTTGTGACCAAAGTCATAAATCCTTGATGTCTGTAGAAAGAGAAGAAGTTTTGAAGGGAAGGATTGATAGTTTTTATTCTGATTTTGTAACAAAACATGCAGTACACAAGTGAGATTTGAAATTAATTCTCATCATTGTGGGCCATGTGAAGGACTAAGGGACCATACCTAGTGAACTGAGAAAATGAGGGAATTAAGACAGAACTGGTCCGTATGGACACCATGCAAGCACAAAGGGAAAGCAGGAAAAACCCGTATTTGGAATTCAAGCAGATATCTAGGAGTGCTCAAATTGAGATCATTATTTTAAGAGCAAATGGTTTATTTAACTATTTTCATCTGTGTATGTTAACCAGTTGATCATGAACATTTTAGGCTTTATTATCTAACTTTATGTGCTAGATAGCATATCTAGAAATGCCAGAACTATTTTCCTTGTTGCCAAAGACACAGCCAAAACATTAAGCTGGGAGTCAGTAGGTGTTTTCAATGCAAATGGAAAAACATTAATGTATTATTTTTCCTTGAAATTTTTCACAAGAAATAAAACCCACTCCCAACCAGCTCCACATGTGATTATTTGAGTTAAACTGTGTGGAATTAAATCTTAACAAGGGACCAATCTGAAATCTGTAGAAATCTCTGGGACCCTTTCTATTAATCTGAGTGGTCCTTTGATCAGGCCTTACATGAAGAAACACATTTATGAGTCCCAAAGATGGAACTCATTAAAATACATTTCCTTTATTTTACATGTGGAATTTAAATGATTTTATATTTTATAATTCCCTATGAAATTTTATTATAAGTGACATAAAGATAGAGGCGTTCTAGTGATACAGGAACTGGGAGAAAAACATTTGCTTGTGCAAATAAATATTGTTCTATTAGCTTTAAAAAACCCCACATTATTTGCAATAACAAAAGATAAATGCATATGTTAGCTCTTAAACTCTTTTCAACAGCACAAATGTGATCACCACCTTTTAGATACATGTTATAAATATGATTTAGTAAAAAAGCGGATCAGCAAGATCCACTGGAGAAAGTAGGTTAAAGGTGTCTGAAGTGTTTTTACTTGAATAAACCAGAGACTCCCAACATGCCTTAGCTCATGGCATCGTTAGATGTGCCCAAAACCCTTGTGCAAAAGATGCCTGCTGTCATGCAAGAGGAAGGATGCTCAGCCTCGTGGGTAATATTTTTGTGGAACACAGAAAATGGGTTTTTCTGCTATGGTCTAATAGCTTGAGACAACCAGCAGTACAATACGTAAAGGACAATGCGTGTCCTTTGCACATGGCCAGGATGGGGATCTTGACTGTAAAATGACAACAGGGGCGACTGCACCCTAAGTGCTGACAACCTTATATGAAGTCATGGAAAGGGAATGACATAGAAATGGATTTTTTTATTGTGTTTTGTCCCTCCCTCTCCCTTAGAGCTGCCACAGCAGGAATGTGCTTCTTGGGAAGGAAACCCGTGTTATTGTTTGATTTCTGTTTTCTGCCAAGGGCACTGGCAGAAACCAAGGCTTTCCTGCTGCTTGGACAAGAGAGAGGAGTTTGCCAAACTTCGTATTTTTTCTACTAAATTCAGTGTAAGGGAGCTGAATGATAGTACAGAATGCTTAAGTACCTGCCTGCCATTTTACACGGTTTTTGATAGACTACCTTTTGCAAGCAGTGGTTATTTATAATGTCCTGAAAACGGACTCCACAGCCCATGAATGATATTGAAATTGCTGGTATTATTATAATTTTTGCTTCATAGAAAGAAACACCAAAACAATTATTTGCAATACATTCCCTATTTAGTCACTGAAAGTACATGATTTTATCTTGGTCTTATCTATGTCACATTAAAGAGTGGGTTATATTCATGCTGCTTGTCATATCATTAATTCTTTTTTTGCCACTATTAATGTCTCAGTAGATTTTTGTGTGTGCCACCCTCTAAATCAGAAACATTTACAGACATATACAGTGAAAATCTTAGGGGAAAAAAGAAAACAAACAAACAAACAAAATCCTATCTTTAAAACAAATATGAAAAGGATAAATTCCTGAATGCAAGTTGTTGTTCCCCTTCAACTTCAAAGTGAGAATTAATATTTAAAATATCTAAGATCTTTGAAAGTAATAAAATCTTGAAGAATTCTAATGTGCCTAATTTAAACCAAAAAAGAAAAAAAATCCTTTGAGTCTTTAAAATAATATTAGTTTTTCATGTCAGTTTTTCTTTAACATCAACTTTTTTGACTGTTTTATTGAAACTTCAACAGACAGTAGCTTATTTTTCCACAGGCTTAAGCACCTGAGATTTTTGGCTAATGGATACAAGACCAGTAAAATTTCCTATAAAATGTAACTTTATATGAGAACTTACATGATGTTTATAAAATATATTCCAACATTTGCTTTTTCAGATCAAACTTCTTGATATTTGCAGGAGGAACATCAACTGCACTGCAATACAAAAGTGAAAATGATCAGCTGATGAATACAAATAAACAAAGTTATTTTCTCTGGAGTCACCACTTGCTTCCTGAGTACCTCTGTTTCCCACTTAAAGATCAATAAATATCAAGCACAAAACTTGGTGAAATTCTTTCTTTTGCTTTTAAAGACCTATGGATTAGACCTTAAATTGAAGACAGAGATGAACAAAGACATTTTTCATGAAAAATTTCTGGACTTGAATATATTCTGCAAATTTCTCACACATTTACTCTTGTTACTCTTCATTATGCATCATTTTAGCAAAAAGATCCACCAGTGGACATGGATTCACAAATATTAGCTAGCAAAAGGCTAGACTACGATAGAGTGTACTTGTCTTAACACAAATGAATAAGGACAGTGTTTCACAGCCAAGAATGGCAGAAATAAAGATACACCAGTACTGGATTCATCTTTCAGAAGGAAATAGGCCCAGATAGTCAAAATAATATAATTCATATAAATAATCTATCCATTTTAATTATCATCACTACCCAAAAACCCACTGCTTTCAGATAGGATCCTTCTCAAATGACTGTCTGTCAATTAGGGCTTCTAGCACAAGATTTTACACATAAAGTGAGAAATGAGATAGAAAGCTCTATAATGGAAGAGAGCATTTCGGTATATGTTACCACTTTTGCAAATCATGTGTAAAAATATTTTAAAGAGAAGACACTTCAGGGTTAATAAAACAGCACCAATGAATTGGATCTACTACACAAAAGCTTCTGAAGAAGAACAAAATATCTTCTGACAGTAGCAGTTATGTTTACTTCTGTCCTTGTACTTTACTCCAAGCTTACTAAACAAAAAAACCCCCCCTTATCTATTATTTGTAAATGGGACAACAATTTCTAAGGTTTCACAAAATTAGACATTTCTGGGAAATGAGAATCAGGATAATATCACTGAAAGGAAGGTTTCTGGTCCTCTTCTCTTCAAATCTAGTCCTATAAGATGGAGAGCACTGAATATGGCATGCTGGATCAGCACCAATGCATCAACTCATCTCCTGTTGAAATTCAAGGAGCAACATCTGCTTGTATCCTGCCAAGATCTTCCCATATACTCATCCCAATGCTTTTTTCAGTTGTCATGGTTGAAATCTAAGAAAAGTTGAATGCATGTCCATCTGATTGTTTTCTAATTATCGCTCTGAACAGGTTAGGTGACCGTTGCCTGGGTATTAATGGGTATTAATATATAAAAAGCTATTAATAAAAACTGTTTGCCTTAACAGAGAGGCCAACTTAAATGCAGTGTCCCTTCCTTTTCTCCTTTAGTGATGATTCCTTAAGAGGTCTTTTCTCTCATGTAAGCTTCTTACAGCCCTCTTCTAAGTATCTGAGGTATGGGTTCAGTCTCACAGGCAGTGAACATGCCTGTATAAGTTTTCTCCTAACATATCTTGAATATTGGAAGTGGTTTTGATTAATAGTTGATGCTTTTTGAACTTTCTATATGTGTCAGTATCTAGTCTGATGTTATGAATTAATGAATTACCACCACCCACCCACCCAGTTTCTAAAGAATAACTACTTCAAGAACTGTCACAATATAAAAATATGAAATAAAATTTTCCCATTCCTGTAGGAGTAAGGAAAAAGCCACATCGAAATGTGGCTATAGCCAGCACACCCCCAAAAATTGATTATTTCAAGATTCAAATCATGTTTCACATTAAGGAAGAACGTACCACGAGGTTACGTGTCTCAGCTGACCCTTGCTGAATCCACCCCTAACCTGCTGCCCCTTGTTCTAGGCATACTGCAGTTTCCCAGAAGGGCTAAAGCCCTGGGTACAGTTGGGGAACAAAAACTCACCGTATTTCACTGTATACAGTTCAGAAAAAGTCAGGATTGTTCTCACTGATACCAGATCTACTTGCATCCCTCCCTGCTCTTTTCTCCTCTCAAGTCATGGCCGCTGTTCTGCCAGTTCTGCTTCTACCTCTGCTTTAATCTCCAGTTCCTTCATTAAGTATCAGTCACCAAAGCTTTTCTTTTGCTTAGTGGACAATGGCTAGGATTATTTGAGATCTGCACACACGTATTTGAACAGAGTGGCTCAATATGATAATAGAGGGCCAGTCATCAGAAAGGGAGCTGGACTGAAGACATTCAAACAGCCTGGACTTCCCCATGTTGAGGGTTATGTATGGATTCTGTCTGCTCCTTCATAAATAACACACAAATACAAGCACTTTAGCCCTCAGCTGAAGTCAAAGAGCGTGAGTAGGTCTTGAATCAACTTTATGTCATAATTTCTCACAGTCATCCCACTGTTCTGCTGTTTTCATTTAGAATGAATATAAACTATCCAGATTTAGTGTGAGGGTCTGCTTTCAGGAGCAGCGCGCTTAGAGATTCACTAAGTATGTGAAACAAATTCTCAGTACCAGTTTTTAAACAGGGATTGAGACAAAGTAATGGAAATAGCAGAGCCCATGGGATTGATTAAAAGTGTGTTGAGTTCTCTAGTATTGAAAGCACGGTAATTAGAGCTCTGTATGACACAGAACTCTAAAATCCAGTTGACCAGACGCTCACGTACATGGGCTTCCCTTGCAGCGGTTAGCTAACACCAGAAACGTTCCTTACATGTCATGGAAAAAGCATTACTACTTTAGGAACCCAAGACATTGCATACTGAATTCGCATTCCCGTTACAGTAAATTACTGCTTATCTGGAACACGTCATACTATTCTGAAAGTCTATCCAAGGGTCCGTATTTCATGTCTGAGCAGGCCACGGTGATTACACTCCTCTGTGCGTCATTTGTTTCTCTCCAAAAACTGCATCTAACCACTGCCCGAACGAAAGCGCAGGGGCTGGGGGGGAAGGGAGGACACAGTTATCCCTTTCCTCCAGTCAGGAGGGGAAAGCTGATACAAGAGTAATAACCGAAAGCCAGGTCTTTCCCACATTTATTGTCACACCCATCATAGCCAGTAACAGTTCTTTAACAATAGTCATTTATAAAGACCTGCCTTCTATGGAAAGATTTGCTAACAGCCTTAAGTGGAAACTCCACTATAAAATCAACATGCTCATGGAAATAGTACTACAAAGGTATAAAAATAATGCATAAAAGTGACCCACTGATGCATTTACTGTAAAACCTAAGGACTAAAAATAAAATAACCTCAAAATATAAAATAAGTACAAATTTTTTTCTTTCCTTTTTGAAACACAGAAGTAGCTCTAATGGATCCTAGACTGAAAAAAAGGGCATATTGTGATTGGAGCTGACAGTATTTTCACATTCTGCCCTTCAAATACTCAATTTCATTTTTACAAGACAGAATCTGGCAGTGTAATAAAAGGTTGCTTTAAAAATAAGAAAGAAAGAAAGAAAGAAAGAAAGAAAGAAAGAAAGAAAGAAAGAAAGAAAGAAAGAAGAAAAAAAAATGAAGGTAAGAAAGATCATCAGAACTGAATAATATTGACTGATTTTCTTTCATTCTCACTACTCCAGTTGCTGAGCATTCAAATACTAAAAGAAAACATACCACCGTCTCCAGAGATGCTGTATCAACAAAAACTCCTTCCGCTGGCATGATACAGTATCTGTTTAACTAATCAGGGGGAAATTTATCATACAGGATTTGGTGGGGTTGTTTATGGAGTCGTTAGCACAATGGCACTCAGCTCTCAGATGTCATTTGTGCTCTTCAGAAGATGAAATGCTGCAGCTGGTTGGGAAAGGAATGAAGGCCAAAACCTGGGGTTTATATAAAATAGAGGACTTAATTTGAAAAAAAATTCTATGGCTAGGATTTTGTGGATGTGTTGGTTGGTTGGTTTATTTATTTACTCATTTATTTACTTGTTCTTTCAAAATAATGAACAGGTGCTGAAGACTGTAAAGAGGTGGTGTGCTGAAGCGTTCACTAATATTGAAAAGCCTTATAATAATTTCTTCTACACCTTGCTGTAAGAATATCACACTTTGCTAATGGGCTCATAAAAGAGCTTTTCCAAACATCAAAGTAATGGAATGAATTCCTACGATAATATTCAATTGGCTAAATTCTGCCTAGTGCTCTGTGTCTGATTCCCAATTATAAAAGTGAGATAACCACTTGAATTCTAAAAAAATTCAAGCTTGCTCAAAGATGCCTGCCAAAAGTCTTCCTGCAACCTTGTCCTCGTAAAACATGGCTTTGAGGAGAATTTTGGTAAAACAGAGCCTAGTTCTTCACATGCTTATTATACATTAAATTGGCATAAGCATTACAAGGATTAAGTCAATAGTGTTTATAAATTGCATGGAAGATGCACTTTCAAAAGTGCTTTAATAAAAGTGACCAGCAGATAAAGTTGCAGACGAAATTCAGGTTAGAGACATATATAGAGAGCAGTGCACATAGGAAAAGTAATCCTTTACAACAAATAATTCCATAAAACAATTCTACAAAACCCCACCTCAACATACGATAAAAAGAAAACCAAATAGAACGCCAGGAATAATTAGTAAAAGAAAAGAATAGAAACCATTAGTCATCATTATGTCTGTGTATAAATCTGTGCTTCATCTGCCTCACAAGTGCTACGTGTGGTTCTTGTCTCCTCATTATGAAAAAGATGCAGTAAAGTTGGAAAAGGCTCAGGAGTCCCTGAGCCACAAATTTCTGAGAGAGTATCCTGAGGCACTATGAATGATGGCATGCCTGCCTGTTCTCTGACTTTTTCTTGTGCATCCTATTATCCATCACTCTTGGAGACAGTACAGTGAGCTGGCTGGACCTGTGGGCTGGCCTGGCACATCATTTCTTATGTTCTTGTCAGATTTAAAAAAAAAAAAAAAGAAGTGGGAGAATAGTTTGCCTTAGTCAGTGTGCTTGTCTGGGAGTGAAAAGGGAGGTGTCCTACTGCATACAGAAGAAAGAAGCTATTTTCACTACTGTTGGTACCTTGGTTTACCAGAAGACCAATAGGTTTAGAAGAACCTGGAAAAAGTTGAGGGGTCTTAGGGAAGATGGAACCGATACTTAGGAAACATCTGAAAGTGGGTGCTTTTTCTCACCAGCAGCACATAAGCCCTGTCAGGATTCAGCTCCAGTTACGTGCTCTTCGGGCAGACTCTGAGATAACTAAAGCTTGTTTTGCTGACTCTGCATAATGTTGGCAGTGTATCCCACGGGCAGGAGGAAAGGAGACAGAGTGGCAAAGAAAACAAGCTGCAATTTTTTTCTTTGGAGTTATGATTAATATGTTCTATAACAATTAGAAAGGGCTTGAGTGCTTCAGTGGGATTTCCTGCTAGAAGTATACATTGTAGGATGCTTGCTAATGCAGTTCACATGGGGTGGTGCTGCTTGAAATCAAGGAGAAGCAGGGCTTCAGGGACCCAGCACATCCTGGGGAATTAACGCAATCTCTTGCCCTACCTGGGACCTGTAGAGACTGGGATCAGAATGACATTCTGAGTCACAAATTCTTCCTCGACAGCAAATCAGTCACCAGATTCTTCCTTTAAATGTTCCTCTTTTGCCAGATGCCCAGGGGAAGATCAGGGTGGGACAGTGGACAGAAAAACATCAAAAACTAGAAGACCAGAAGAATAGGTATTGTGGTCATCCTGCTGAATGTTTCATGGGAGATGAATGGCCTCAGGGAGCACAACTTGCTGCACAACAATTTCTACAAGTATGTGTCACTGCCCAAGTTCAAAGACAGACACCAGAAAGAGCAGACTCTCATCTGCATGCCCATGGGGTCAATACCCATGCGTAGTTTAAAAGGATGTAAGAATATGTAAAAAAAGAGTGCTGTCCTGTGGTTATTAGTAATGACATAGTTCATGTAATATCCCTCCATTTGGTGATACTAGGAATCCTATGTTTGCTTGCAGAATGAGACAGAAACATGAAGATGCCTGTTTTTAATTTATTAGTATTATCATTTATTGATTCCCTCCACTGCAGCAAATGCCAAAGGTGAAGGAAACTAGCACGACTATCTTTATATACAGTCTTTTCTCCACGCGTGACATGAAACCAGCTCTGCAGCTTCTTCTGTCTCTTAACATCATACAGCACCTCTCCTTTTACTGAGAAGCAAAGGAGCATAGCCCATTATCAGGACAACTCCACTAAAGCACACGGCTTTGCATTGTCTTTGCATGCTGCTTTTACTGCAATGACAAAATACACAGCAAGGCACACCAAGACCATCATTTATCAGTCACCTTTAAGGTTTACCCATAGAAATAAAATTTAATAAAATTCAACTAATTGCTCATTGAATTCAAAATCTTCTTCCAAAACTTTTATGAGGGTTTGTGATATATCTAAGAGCAATTATACATTGAACTGCTTATAGAGGAATATTTGTTTTCAACTTCAGAAAATGAAACAAGCTTTTACTTGGAAGCACAAAGACTTACTCTTTGCAAATGTTTAAATGCAGCCCATTTAACCATGACTTTATTAGTATTATGGAAGCACTGATAGCAACTCTATAATCAATGTTCAATTAGGCATGAAAACAAATACTGATTGAAACCAAATTACTACACTTCAGTTCCTCTTACAGATATGTTGTGCTTCCCAAGCAAAACATCTGGAAAACTGCCCTAGCAGGGCCACTGAGGCTTTCCTTAATGTCAAGGGATCCCTGGCAATCTGCACAACCTTTACTCCTAATTCCTGCAAGTTATTAGTAAAAGACGCAGATGTTAGTTTAATGCTCACATGTGCTTTGTGGGCATGAATCCTATCACATTGCTGCAGGTATCGTTACATTAGGGCAGCTATCAATTAGTCAGCGTGAGTTTTAAAGTGGGTTTAGAATAATTTCAGCTGAATGTTTGGCCTTGTTTTGAAGGGCTGACATAGAATTTTTCCCTGTCCAAGACACTCCCACTTGCGAGTAGCTTTTCTAAGAAATGGGTCTTTTACAGAAATGAAAATTAGCCAGAATCTTATATACTGGGTAAATATTATAAAGGAAAATATTGTAAAACAACCTAAAAGGAGGGTTATTCACATTGTTTCATATTACTGTTTGCATTAAAGAAGCCAATGAAGAAAATGTGAGTCAACAAATGCCAACATATCAAAAATATAACACAGACCTTAAAGCAGTTAAGTGTTAATAAAGGACAACATCGAGGGAAGAAGAAACAAGTCAGAAAAAGAGCTTTAAGTCCTGTAAAGAAGAGACATGTTTTCCTTGATGCGGGCACAATTGTCTCTCCTGGATCACAGAAAATGATTTGAGGAGGAGTTGCCTCCAAAGCATCCTAGATCTAAGACTGCGCAGAGGTGAGCTACATGGCCATGGACCTCATTAAGGGGAACTGCAGGTGGAGGGCGATGTGCAGGCGGGAGTGGTGGTGACCCTCAGGGTTTTGAACTGAGCTCCTCCTTCCCTAGACGGAGAAATTAGAATTAAATTTGTTATGTGTCCTCCTGCAGTCAAGAGGTCTCAATTCTCTTGTTAGTGGGTAGTGCAACCGCTTTGGTCTCCTTCTCTTTTTTCCATGGCAAACGAACTCACCAGAAGCGGACCTTTTTGCATGATTTCTTTTCATCAGTCATCACGTCCATCCATCAGGTACAGAAACATCTGGGCAAGCTAGTTAATGTGTAGCTGACTTCAGTTAATGTTTATAATTAAGCCACGAGATTCAACAAGCAGTGCATTTCTGAGGGATTATCACACACCTCAGGTGCAGCATGAGGCACCAGCCAAAAGCCAACTGACTTCAGCTACTCAAAGAGTGCAATAATCCCTCAGAAATCTATTAACTGTGAGAGCCTTATAGCTATTATGGTACGGAAAATCCAAGGTAAAAAGGTCATACCTGTGCTTTTAATGAGAAATATTGACACATGTATGACATCACTGCCAGCCAATCAGAAATCACCATTGTTACCCAGTGTTTGCAAATGATTTTATAACAGCCAAAAGTTATAAAGCAGTTTACAGTGCTCTGAAAATCAAATAGATCACTTATATACTGAAATATCATTAAAAAAATAATTAAAAATATACCTTTCACATACAAAACATGTGTAGGTTTAGCCTTTCTTCATGTCCATCTTTAAGTTCATAATATGAATGATTCAAGCGCTGGAATTTCTCATATACATAACATTAAGCACATTAATTATTACAAACTACATATTTTCAATAATATCTGCAGTTTTAATGAATACCTATGACTTGTCTCTCAGGATCACACTCCTGCTTCTGTCCCAGCACTGCTCCCAGCATCCTAACTGTATATCCTTGTCAATTGGTTGCCGAAAGAAATACCGCTTACCAAAATTGTACAGATTAATTGTATTCCAAATTAAAATAAATTTTTAGTCCAGATGGACAAAGAGGAGGGAGAAAATCACCCCCCTCTAGAAAACTCAGCTGGGGAGATGGCTCATTGACTTTGGCCAAAAACATGTCAGGGATGACTCTACTGTGCTGTAGACTAGTCTAACAACTCAGCAGTACAGTAAACTCGTCTAATCAAATGCAGCATCCAGAAACCTTTCCCCGTGTTGCTTGAATCGCTAGCAATAGATGTAATCACAAAATTTGTAATGCCAAATCAGAGAAAGGAAGTTGTTATTTGTCAAATGATAGCAAACCACAAATTTTGTATATGGTGATTTATTCAGTGAACAGCAAAACTATGTGCAGATTTTCTTCTAAATTGGAAAACTCTCCTGCTTACTAAAAAGTGGCAATTTTCAAGACATTCATGTTACTGCACCAGTTAGTGACTCCTGCTGTGATAATGTACTCTATTGGGCATGATGAAGGACCACTCAAATGTGATTTTTTTTTTTTTAATTGCATGTATATGACTGAACAACATTAAGCATTCAGCGTATAATGGTTTGAGAAAATAAGTGAGCCTTTCTTTATGACTTGCAGAGTCAACAAATAGGCTCTGTCAGGCCAGTGAGAAAAACTGAGTGACAGATCTAAGAAGCTTTTCGGAAGAACACACTGATATTTCAATCTGCAGTTTCCATGCTCTAGCTGATGTCAGCCGTTGGGTGAAAGCCTAGATATCAGGTAGCCAAGACAAGCATCTAGCTGCCACTTAAAAGCTATCTCTTTCAGAGAAGAACTGAAGTAGTATTCTTCCTGTGGCTGTGCCTGCCAGGCAGCAGACAGATGCCCGCTGTGCTAGCTAAACCTCCCGTATTCTGGAGTGCAGTGTGCGTTGCCTGAAACCGAGCTATAGATTACAAAGGACCACTGCAAAGGACAGAATCACGGTTTTTTAATTCTTGAGCCAAGGGGATTAATGGAAATACAACTAAGTCAAAAGATAGAGTCACAAAAGCTACTTTGTTTTTGTAAGCAGTGATGACGTTATGAAAGCACTGGTCATAGAAAATAACCCTGGATCAAACTGATCACAAGTTGAGTCAGTTTAAATTACATGGAAAGTGAAACAAACAAACTCATAACCAAGATTTCTTAATTTCAGAAAGAGAAACTTCAGGACCTTAACTTACCCAGTGCGTGAAGTCAAGTGAACTTCAGAATTCCCAAATATCAGCATGGAGGAGGAGGCTCGGCACACTGCAACTCGGAAATTTCTGGAGCTTGTGACCTCAGGAAATGGAAACTTGCAGAGAAGAGGTCTGGAGGTGGGGTAGAGCACTGCCAGATGGCTAACAGAAACAAGGGGATAGAAGAGAATCGTGCTGAGGTAGAGGAAAAACAACCCCAAAAGCTTAATGTTTTCAGATCAGGAGAAATGACTAATCTCCTCCCCAGAGCACTGCAAGAACTGGCGTGTGAAACATCAGCTCCAGTAGCAAGTGGTTTTGCTTCCCCAGCATGTTGCATCAAAAGTTTCCTTGTGATGGGATCATAGCACGTGTAACTTCAACTGAAGGAAATAGAATAGAAACTTGTGCACCAAAGAGATGACGAAAGTGGGTAATGGGTTAAAAACTAATGAAGAAAGATAAAAATACAGTTCTCTGATGAGAACGTGCTGTTAAATACAGGGAAAGTGAATATTCTAGTAGGAGTCTCTGGAACGTTTCATATAGTGTCACATGGGAAATATTTAAAATAAAAAAGGTGAGGATTAGTGCCAGAATGGGCAAATGGGTTCAACTGCCAGATTTGGGCTGAGGGAGACCTCTTCTTTCAGTTCAGATTAGCTGGGACCTTGCTGGTATTCACCTTCCACTGTCGCACGGTCCATGGATTGCTTTTTGTGCAGAGGTCACTGACAGATCATCCACAGCTGTAGCATTCCTGGGCCTGAGTGGAATTCTGATATCTCCTGGTCTTTCTAACATACGCTAGTTCAGTTTAATCTGTAGAGTTTCACTTACGGCAAGGGACAGCAGACTTGCTGTGGGGGTATTTGGCTACAATGCAGTACCAGGAAAGCAGGCTAGATATACTGCTCCTGCCTATGTCAAGCTACCATTTGAAATTGTATTCGTGAGTTTTGTGGATTGATTTGCTGGCTTTCTCGGACAGGATGTAAAATTCAGATTTTTTTTTTTCCTCACCTCTTCCCAAATATTTTTCATTTCTTTGGATACTCTCAAAGACATTATATGCTGCCTGTGGCATGCCACTGTGCCGCTCTTCGTTAAATAATTGTTGATAATTCAAACAAGCATCTTAGTTCTCTCTTCCATGTTTCCAACATGAAAGTAATTTCTAGAGAAACCTCCCCAAACCTTCTTATATTCCTCTTTCAAATCTCTGAAGATGTTGCACTTAGTTACCTACTGTACAGATAGTTTTTTAAATACGACAGCTAGTATTGTCTTGTTTCCTTCCACACCTTATTCACTGTCTCACCTGGTACATATCCTGTGGGCTTTTCATAGCATGAACTAGCATTTTGATTTGATAGCATCTACAACAGGAGCTCCTGGTTCCTACTGGAGAAATGCTCCTCCAGTACAAGAAAAGAAAGGACACATTACCATGTGCTAGTGAACTAAAACAAAAACTCTCAGGTAAAAAGCAAAGAATTGTCATTATCTGCATCAGAAATTGGTAGGAGGCAACGGCTGAACTTTAGATGATTGCCATGGTTGCCTTTTGCCATTTTAAAGAGTGAGGTTGCAGTGAGAATTTCTTTGAATGCTTTTTGTTACAAAGAGTTACTTTGAGAATGCAAATCAAAACTTAAAATCCTGTCTCTGGAACAAGAGTTTTCCGTAAGTGTAGTACAGACCATCTCCTTTACTCCAAATCCGGAGGGAAGGGTGCTGCAGTGACCCCCACTGCAGTCCCACATTACATTTGATAACAGGGCTGCGACTTCTCAAGTGAGTGGGCCACAGACAATTTGAACCAGAAATTATGGATGCATTCATGTTCTGAGAGCAGTAATACTGCATACGTGTCCAGATTTAAAGAGTTCAGGCCATTCCTCCGTTTGAACAGATCCAAACTCCCAAAATGTTGCTATGACCTGAACTGAGAGATATTTTGTCACGTTCGTCCTGATGTGACACAGCGGCCCTCCTGCAGATATACAAATGGAACATGGCTAATGTAAATATCCTCATATGACCGTTTATAGCTTTCTGACCTCCAGTGTTTTCTCGTTTCTTTTTGCCTTCCAAAGATCTGCTTATCTAACATCTCAAAAGTCACTCTGGGAAGGCTGACTTCGGTCCAGCATCCAGCATCCAGGATCTGATTCCACTTTCAGTAAAAGTGAATACTTTTTGTTTAAAAATGCAGCAACAAATCACAGGAAGTTCAGGAAACAGTGGCACTGTACACTTAAGATTTAAAAGGATGTTAACAGGCTGCTCTGTCCAAAAATCTTGAAATGGGAATCTATTTCTTAATACTCTTCCAGATTCTAAATATATTACAGCAAACACAAATTACCACTGTGCCACCAATGTGGTTATTAAAGCCTTGGAATGCCTTTTATTATACTGACTCCAGCATTATTTCAGTGTGCTGTCCCCAAAATAGTAATTTCATTACCCTAAGAGGTAATTAGCAAGCCTGAGTTCTCTGGGATGTTGTGATAATATGCTGATATTACAGATTTATACCCCTTGGATCCAGATCATAGTTGCTTGCAAACCAGGCCAACCAATGAGATAAATTTAGTGTTTGCCAGATGAAGAAAAGGCAGGATCACCAGAAAGGAAAATGTTTTTCAGTTACCAGCTCTTCTAGGCATATCAGACAGTGGTGATTATGAAAGCCAGTGGACCTTTTGGGTCAACACAGACTATTCGTGGGTCCAGCTGAGGACGAGGTAAATATGAAATGCATAGGGTGAAATGCTGGTCACGCTAACAAAACTCCCACTGATTTCAATGTGGCCAGGATTTGACTCTTCAGTGCAATTAATTGCTCCAGCAGTTATCTGCACCTGTGACTCTATAGGTTCAATATCCAAAATGAGACCAGTCACTAAGAGGCCCTTAAAAATTAGACATTTAAAAAAAAAAAAAAACAACCAACCAACAGAGGAACTCCATTCAAAAAGTATTTGACAGTGTCCATAAAAAATGAATTACTGTTCAATGTAAAATGTAAGCTGAGGTGATAGCCAGAAAAAAACTACTTATAAAACTTCACTTGATATGGAAAACAAGTGTCAGCTCCTCGCTGCTGTCTTGTTAATACATGAAAATAAAAGAAATCCTATAAGGTCTATGGGAGCTTATTGCGGATGAGTAATATTGAAGGCACCCTCATAAAATGCATAATGCAGTTGGTAATCTTTAGCAGATCTCAAGGGTTTTGTCCTTTTTTTTTTTTTTCCCCCTTCTTTCCCTCCTTTTTCAACATCTGGTTTAGGTCACCTTTGAATCCCACCTTCTCTCCAGGAAAGGAACACAATAGTGTGCTCAGCAAAGTCCCCCAATACACTCTCACACACACATTCTCCAAATGACAAATAATCTCCATATATCTTCTGGGAACAATAAAAATCCTTGGATGTGCTCCCAGAGACCTCAGGAAGTTCAAAAATCTTTAGAGGGGGGCTGTGGATTGAGGTTTTATCTCTAGAATTTTACATAACAAACTTGGTAAGCGTTGTATAACAGTTAATACATATTCAATAGCCAAAAAAGCAAAAAAAAAAANAATAAAAAAAAAAAAAAAAAAAAAAAAAAAAAAAAAAAAAAGGCAAAAAAAAAAGCATTAAAAATAACAGTGAGGAAGGTCAAGTGAGTCAAAGGCCTGGTGTGCTGTGATCACTTCACGGCGAGGGCTGGGATTCCTGTTTTATCACATTTGTGCCGTGCTCGCCGGTGCTGTGGAACCGCAGTTGCTCCCAGTGATGGAGTGCCGAAGCTTAGGCAGGACTAACAAAGCTGAACGGTTTTCATGCGTTCCCCTCCATGCCGAAGTTTCTTTTCCTACCCCGTGTTTCCTATATCATCTAAAGCCCCCTGGCGCCATCTCCACAGTTTTGTTTGACACTTCTGAACCTGTTTAGGCGTCACTTTCCAACTGTTTTTCTTTTATTAACTGTAGTCTGAGACTGGTCAGCCAAGTCACGTGGCACCGGTGTACGACTGAGCTGCTAACACTTTCATAAAAATCTGTGTAGATGGTTCTAACATGAATGTTTTAATGTATATAAAAATACCTGTGCATGCAGATACTTAGAAGTGTCTCAGCATGAGAAAACCAAACTACCTTTGTGAACTGCGATGTAAATAGAAAAAAGGGAAATCACAAATCTTAAAAATTAACTAATGCAGTGCTAGATCATTTAACTATGGGGGGGGGCGGAAATCAATTTGTTCACTGTTGTTTTGGTGTTTGATGGGTCTACTGATTGCAGAGATTATGTCATGAGGGAAGGACAACAGAAGATGACCGTTCACCATCTGGATATCATAGAAACAATGAGTAAGTGACATTTAATTGCCTCATTCACACTAATATTCACGTGTATTCAGGCTTTTGTTACACATTTTTCCTGTATGCTACATGATGCAGTGTAAGGGTAGCAATGGGCCAAGACTGAAACGGGGTGAACTCCGACAATAATATGCCTTAGCCTCTCCAGTGAGTCCAGTTAAGCTCAAATCACCTCTGCAAATAATTATTTCCAAAGGGTGACAGACTCTACTTTCATTTCTGGTAAGTTCTTCTCCAATAGTGTGATTCATCTTACAGTAAGTGAAGTGAATCACAGTGCTGATAATGACATTTTCATTGATCCTCCCTAAAGTATGGCAGGTTGTTTGCACTCAATCATGCCAATTTTTAATAATAATTGCTTTTATTGTTAAAGTATGAAACACGCTTGGGTATCAGTGCTGTGTAAATGTCCTCTTACTGTGCTCAGAAGAGGCTAATTTACCCTGCCAACAAGCAGAAGAGTATTAAAAGGAGGAAATGCTGAGGAATTCCATAAGAGTGGAATTCGTTCCCGTATAGAAGGCCAGCGTGAGGCCCAGGAGCTATTTTAGTGGGACTTTAAGCCATAGCAATTTAAGTGGGATTTAAGTTGTGCGTAGACCTGCGCTGGCTTCCTGCGCTGAAGAGACTTTCAACCAAAGACATTATGAGGAAGATGCGAAGGGATTACAAGCGTTATAGGTACATTTCCATCCCTGAGGCTCAGGATATGAATGCACACGAAACTTACAACGAGGTAAACGAGGGTGCAAACCCCCTGTGTGTTAGCTATGTGGTCATGGTAGATGAGAGGTAGATTTTCTCTAAGGGAAAGAAAGCTTGTGCAACACCAGTATATTTTAAACCAGCTATTGCATTCTTCAAGCACCTCAGCCCTTATTGCCAAATGAAAACAGACCCTCTATGCCACCAAATCCAGCCTTTTGAGATGCAGGGTCAGTCACTCTGGACTTCAGACCACATTGAATGTCTCTGTGGCTTCCAAGCTGCAGCTAGTTTGTGCGGAGCTCAGGCCGGGTGAACACATGGTTGTCTGTACTCACTCACGCAGATAGACCTTGACATAGGTAAGCACAGGCTCTGGAAAAGCCAGTGCACAAAGTCAGGAAACCTCTGTGTGATCTAATGGCAAACACTCAGAAGTGAAGTGTCACTGAGGCCACCTTTCACTGGATGCATTGACCACCTGAAGTTAGCTTTACTCCCAAATACATGGCTTAACCCCTGAAATCCCCCTGCACTACTCGCCTTCTCTCCTTCACCACCCCTCTGTTGACAAAATCAATTAAGATACTCCTTAGTGAATCCCTTTAAAGACTTTTTCCAGCTGAAAATTTACCTCTTCTTTGCTGCGTTAATATTAATATATATAATTTTCCCAAGATGGTGGCCTGGGAAGCCAGTGCATTAATGCCAATGCTTGCACTGGCATAATGGAAAAAGTGGTGTGGAAGGAGCAGCTGCAGTCAACAAGGAGGATGGAACAAGCAGTATTGCTTTTTAACAGTGTATAAATGTTCACAAAATTATAGCATGAAGTTCTGTCTTTCAATGGGATTTAGCTGTCTCTCTTCCCTTAGGATTTAAAACCAGGATGCCTAAAGCTTGAGGGCTAGGTGTATCAGACTCTCACTGCGCGTGACTACTGGAGGAAGGGAAGGTGATGGTGACTATGATTGCCTTCTGCTTCCCAAATGACCCAATGTCTTATGTTCCTATCTGGGATTGGTGATCAGGTTCATCCTTTGCCTAATCTAGAGGTGAGACTGGACTTAACGAGCAAACCACTGGAAAAAGGCAGAGGACCAATGCAGCTGCCAGCTTCTCCTTCTGGTGGTGGTTTATATGAAACTACATGTGCTTGGAGCCTATTAGACATTTGAGAGATTTACTGAGAAAAATACATCCATTGAAACTGGCAGATGTAAATGTTGGGTGAAATGCCAGAAGTTTAAGTGCCTAAATCCACTTTGTGAATTTAGTTCTCAGGATACGTGTAAAAGGAGTTCAGCCATTAGTATGCACGATCACAGTTAGAAAGAGAAATTTGCCAAAGACTCAGAACAAAATGCATTTGCTTGAAAAACACCTTTCCATTAGTTTTACTAGTTCTAAAGAGAATATATGGTGATCTTCAACCTTCATAATTCTGGAAATCTTTTCACTTATAAATAGTGAGGTGAAGCTTCTGAAAGGTTTAGGTACCTAAAGGTCTCTCTAGGTGCCTGGGAGAACTGGTGCCTGGGAGGACTAGTCAGATTAGTCCTTATTTTTCATTTGTTTTAACTGGTGTTAAGAATAGACATAATTCTACTTACATGAACTGTAGCAGTCATTTCAATAATGATCAGACTTCACTGACTAAACCAAAGTAAAATAATTAGATTTTAAAATAAAAATTATTTTTAGTAATTCTGTGTAATAAATGTTAGCATTTCTGGTTGGTTATTTTTAAGTAGTTTTTGTATTTTTTTGAAAGTACAGTCAATGACTTCTGGGGTATTTTTACAAACTAGAAAACAGCAGTCTCATTTCTTAAACTTATTTAACATAGTTACTGAAGCAGAAACTTATCATGCATGAATGTGAAGCAGAGTCATTTGACTTTGACTGGTGCATACCTTTGGATACAGAGATAAACTGTACTGAGTCATGCATGGTATGTTTTTCTAAGCGTTATAGCCATGCTCAAAAGATCAAATTTCTGTCTCAGTTTCAAAGCTTCATTTTTATGAATAGGAGGTAGACTGTATTTTTAATTTTTTAACAAATTAAAATCAGTTCAAATGTGCTGGCCTCAGCACAAGGAATATATATTGTGTAACTACTTTTTATTGCTACCTCTTTTTTTTTAAGGATGTAGACATATTTATGAAAGAGAATAACTTGGATCCCCACATCAGGCAGCAAGGCAAGAATGATGCTCTCTTGCTTAAGGTGCTAGACTATGATTAACGAAATCCACACTAAATTCTTTACTTTTCTATGTGTCGTCATTTAACCTCATAGTGCCTCAGTTCCCCATTTACAAAATAGACATAATATTTTCATACTTTAATGGACCCCAAGAGGATTCTTTAAATGGCTTCTTCTTTGAAATGCTCAAGATTTTAAGTACTGTAAATGAATCAGCCTTATTTATAGCTGTGCCATAAAGCTACTTTATATATCACTATATGAGAGGAAGCCAAAGTTCAGCCAAGTCAGCTGAGGATGGGATTTTTGTATGGAAAGAAAGTTAAGCCGTGGTGGCCACAAAGGTCTAGTAAGAAAGCGAGGGATGAGAGGAATCTGGGCTTCTACTTTTCTATTGGGTTTAGACTGGGGGTTTTTTGGTGGAGGCTTTTTCATATTCGTGTCCTGAACTTTTGCATAGGTGCTTTGTGCTCTGGAATCAGTGTATCCCCACTAACTCAACAGTAAATCTTAACTCATGGTTACAAGAGCCTTAGTTATCACAGAAAGGCTGGTTCTGTACAGGGAAATGCACAGCTAAACCCTAATGCCCATGGAGCACTAGGTGAAAGGGGCTTCTTCAGAGAAAGACCCCTATACTGAGCTGCTGACTTCAGCTGAGTTTGGGCAGCATCGGCATGCGGGTAGAAGGTGAAATCACACAGCCCATTAGTGGGTACAGGGTGACATCATCACAGAGATGCTATATTCCCAAAAGAACCCCTGGAAGCAATCTAGAAGGATTGCTATGAGCTCTTACCATCCTTAGTATTTACCTTTGAAACAAATTCTGTTTACTTAAACCTCGTCATGAACAACAACAACAACAACAAACCTGAAGACCATTTCGGCGTTCCTCTCGGCTCTGTGAGGACTTCGATGCGGGGCAAGCAGAGCAAAGCGAGCCGAGGGCTGCCTGCGTCTGCGCAGAGGTGCTGCAGGTACACGGAGTGCCGCCGGGGTCCTTCTCCAGGGCTGCGGACAGCTTTCTCCTCTGCCATTTCCTCCCCACTTTGCTAGCACAGCGTGAAGCGCGCTGTTAGAAACAGAGTTTATTGCAGGCTTGCAAACATTTATTGGGCAGCTTCTAGCTTGGTGTCAAGTTATGGTCATATCACGTTGCTGAGAAGGTCTTGGAGAATGTTAGTGTTTCAAAGAAGGCCCCGCTGAGAATTCCCCTTTTGCAGGAGTGAAAAGCAACACTGTTTAAGGAGATGGAGGTAAAGATATAAAGCCTCTCTTCTGGGCTGACCCAGCAAAATATTCCATTAGCTCAAATGGCAGAGCAATTGCCTTCAGAAACCCAAAGATGAAGTTTTAGATCCCCCTGCAGATTTATTCTGAGCATATCATATCATGACTGGTATGCAATTCATATTCTTTAATTAGACAGCTCTTTGATGACCTGTAACTGGATGTTTTAGTGGAAAGAATATTAAAATCCTTTTACATGCATTGGAATCAAATTTTGTGGCAAAAAGACTCACAGAAATATGCTTTTGCTAAGGAAAAAAGCTCCTGCTGATGAGAAATTATTTGATTACAGCCTGTGAGTATTCTCACAGAGAGACAGAGGAAGAAAGCATTACAAGATCTGTTAATCCAGTAGAGGAAAATAAAGATAAAATCAAATTAGAAACCAGACACACATTTTTAATAGCAAAGCTGATTAAACAATAGACCAAAGAAGAAGGGACAGGCTGCTTTCTCTCTCTTATGATGTCTCCATCCTAAACACTGAATACTCTCTCAAAGGTATACTGCAGTCGGATGCAAACTCCTTTAGAAATATAGTCATAGCTCAATGAAATTATAGGATGTGTTATATGGAAGCCAGACTGGATGACCTAATCGCTACTTCTGCTCTTAGCATCTATGAATACAGCTGACACTATAGCTTGTTTCTTTGAAATTCTAGAATGAAAAATGTACTTTTATTAGTTAATTTGTTGCCATAGTAGCATTCATTCAGCTAGGGAGGGGCTAGCTTCCCAAGGGGCATAGACCAGGTATTTTTTATAAGAGTCCTCCTTTTTCCATCTGTCCGCTGCTGGGATCACCAAAGCATACGAGCTAGAGCCCCTAGTGGCATTTTTTTTTATTTTTTTTATTTTATTTTTTTTGATCCTTTGATTCTGGAACTTGATCTTTCTCTGGCTAAAATAATCCCAAGTTCTTGAACTAGCAGTCTTTTTTTTTTTTTTTTAGAAATGTTAAACAATGTGGAAAGATATATTTTTCTTTTCCATCCCCTCTACTATTGTCTTGGTCATGTTCTTTCTGTTTCCCTTTGAAATGTAATGTTTTCATCATACAAATAACATGTAGCACCCCCAGTAACTTCATATTAAAGTTTGGAAAAGATCTGATATTCGGAGAGCTCAGCAGGGTTGAGTTAGTACACTACACAGAGAGGTACATAGAAAGATTGCCATTTTAAGCCAATTATCGTTTTAAATGCCTGTGGTTTGTTATCTGCTGTTCTTTTTCTAGGCTTCAGATTTCAATATCTGAATTGAAGCATAGCTGAGCTAACCAAAGAAATTGAAGACTGTTTGAATGATTTTTATGGCAGTGATATCATTATTTAAAAGACTGGCATTTCAGATTTTCCTAACAGTGTTGGAAATTACAGAAAAAGGTTAAGCTCAAATATACAAAATAAATCCAGGTTTTTTTTTTTAAATTTCCATTTCAAAGCAATTAACCTATTTTCCAGTCTTTCCACAAATAATGGAGATAAAGGTTGAAGTGATTCAGAAAATACTTGGATGGAAGACATGATGGTCTCTGCCTACTGAGTCATGTCACTGAACCCAATTTATTTGATAAACTTCCCACTTCTGAACTGTGAAGTTGACAGTAATAAATGATTATTGAAAAACATTTTATAAGTACTTTTTCATATCACTGTGTTCAGAATCAAAAGGTGCCTTTTTTTGCAGGTGGGGAACTAGCAGATCTGAACTGTTGTATCTGCAGGAGATGTGCATGCACTGGTAGAGGCACGCTCCCTGCATTTAGGGATGTGGCCGCTCCGCCTCTGTAACAACCCTGTGCTACCAGCTGCGAGGCTGGTGGGCAGCTGGTTCCCGAGTTGAATTCTCATTCTTTGCTGGAGAGAATGATCTTGGTTTCCGCTTATTTCGCAAGACCCTTTTGGGCTATCACAGAATTACAGAAATCTCTTAAATATGAGTTCTAACTCCAGAAGTCATGAGGCTGAAGTAAGGAAGAGCTGGAAAAAAATGATAGCTAAATTCACAGATGGTGAGGAGTGGGGGTGTCTGTTGGTTACTGAAGTATTAAGAAAGATGCACAGAAGAAAAAATATCCTGAGAAGGCTTTGAACCACATACAACATCTCCAAGGCAGCTCACAATTAATTCCTAGTATACGGCAAAAATAACTAATTAGGCAAAAAGCATAGAGTAAACCTTCTCTGACAGAAAATGACAGTCCTCAGGAGACTTCCTGGCGCAATGCATTAGAGACAGGTAGCGAAAGAGGAGCAATCATCTACGTTCTTTGGCTCAGGTTGCTGCCCATTACTCTGACTAGACACCACGGGGTCCCTTTGGCCCCCCAGCAAACAGTGATATAGCCTCTATCTGCCGCGTAGCTGTGAATAAAGAAACCAAAGGGGCAAATCGTCTGCGGGGTCAAACTGTGCGGCAGGGCAAAGCGGGGCATGTCTAGTCCTGGGAAGAACTGGTGTTAAAGGCAGATTCTGAGCCAGCCAGCGGCATCCACAGGTTGAGCAGTGATGGGGATGGCAGAGTATCTGCATGTTGGTCCCTGTGCGCTGGTAGCAGTCGCTGTGGCAGAGCGGCCAGCATGAATTCAGGTCTGCCTGAGGAGCAGCCATGTGAACTCATGAAGCTCCAGGCTGTTTTGAAATGTGTTTCTGAAATATGTTAGCTCATGAGTGGTCCAGAACAGGGTTTTTTTCCTTCTGTGGAGCTGCTTTCAACTCACTTTTTATTTTGGTTCAGAAACAAAAAGAGAGAGGCAAGCTAAGTGAGTGGATACGGGATAACTTATGCAAAAGGGACAACTCTTGTATAATATCCCTATCCTCACTCCTTCACGCCCCTTCTTGAGCCAGAAAGTCAGTATATCATGTCCAAATAAACAATGACAGGCAAAAATCACAGTGTGGGAAAATGCACTGAGATTGACCAGCATCATCCAAGATTCACACATGACTGGTTATTAGACAGATTTCTGTTCTTTGACTGCCTTAACTTCCGCACTCAAGCTGTGCTTTTGGAGAAGCAGCGGCTCGTGGGAGCAGGCTTGCGTGCTTAGAGGCGCATGGGAGTCCTTCTCCTTGAGATTCCCCTGCCAGCAGATACAGCTTAGCACATGAGGAGGCTGAAGATGTGGTTTGTCCCCGGCATTTCAAAAAGGCATGGCTGCAGCATCAGAGTGGGGAGCTCCCGTGACATGAGAGCGCAGTTAGCGAGGGAATGTGGTCTCGCAGGTGGTGTCAAGTATGTTTTTCCAAAACAATGCAGATACAACCTTTATGCCTTAAAGTGAGTACTGTACAGGAAATTAAATACATGTGACAGAGACAAGTGGAGCTAAGAGACCTCATAAACACAGATGGAGCCATCTGTATCTCCAGTTCAGAGAGCACCTGTTAACAGCTTACATGCCACATGCATCCTGCTGTTGGAAGAGTCCTCAGGAGACCTGATTCCCAGTCCTCCTCATTCATCACTAGGCTTCACCTTTTCCCCCTAGAGAGGACCATAGGAAGGAGAGGGATAACAGATGCTGATCCAGCTGGTCTGCCTCAAGGAGAGCATTGCCTGGAGGGCTCATCCTCGGTAGGAAGTTCCACAGCACTGTTTCTTATACTGGAACCTTAAGGAAGCGTCAACCCCGTTCCCAGCATGTATAAACTCCACAGCCAGGGATCCCCAGGATCCCTTGTGAGTACAGACCTGGAAATGCTCACTGAACAGCCTTGCAGACCACAGCTGTTACATTGGCCCTCAGCAAAGAGGCAGTTCCTGAGGCTGCTGGGACCTTTGAATTGGACACTGAATTTAGTTGGCCACAAAACAGCCTACAGGTGTTTTCATACCTATTTTGATCCCACTTCAAAATGCAGTGTAACTCACAGGGACAGAGAGAAAGAGCAGCAGTGTCACACATGCTTGAATCTGCCTCCTTGTTTCTCCCTCTTTATCAGAAAAATTATAAGCTTTCATTGACATGAAAAAAGATGGAGTAATTGAGTACCTCTCCAACATGGACAAATAACTTGATTGTAAGGACTCTCATGGTGTCACACGCTTACAAAAAGCCTTAGAAAAACTTCCAGATGATAGAAATCAAAGAAGAAAGTGAGCAGTCTGAAACATTTACTAAAATATTAGGTGCCAGGAGAAAAGCTGGAGCTTAGAAAGCAAGAATCTACTTGTGATCTTGTTCCAGACTAAAAGGTAAGGAAGACACAAAGAGACATCAGGGAAAAAAAACCACCAAAATGGTTTTGGCAAAATCATGGTTCTATAAAAGGTCTGTATTGTGTAGTCCCAATGCTCTTTACCAGCGTTATCAGTTAGCTGCACCAGAATTCATATAACCTGCTAGTCGCTTTTGAACAAAAACGTGGCAGCCATTAACACCAGCATCTGGTGCAAAACATCTGCAGTGCAGTGCAGGTAGAAATGGATATGCTTGGTAGTGAGCGGCTTTATACATTTTCTTCCTTGGAAGGAATTAATATGCAAAAGAGCCTAGAGATCCTGGCCGCATCCCTGTTCGTTGTTTCTGCTACATGTAGAGTAAGAGCTGCCACCTCAGACTTGTGCTCCGGCTCTGGTGCAGGCTTGTCTGAAGGGGCAGAGTCAGGGATGAATCCTGCTCAGAGGCCTGTTCCAAGGGCTCCATCTCATCTGGTCCTTACTAAAACCAAAGGAACATGGGAAAACATGGGATCTGTCGCTGCCTCCTCTGAAAGCAAACTGGTCATTGACTTCAGCATTGCAGGATCAGGACAGATATCTACTCCCATACCACCAGCGCAGAGCTCCGCTGTTAGGAGATGGAGTAACACCTTCTGGAAAGTTTTCATTATCACTGTTTAATGTGGAACATGAAAAGGACATGGTGGTCTCTCACATATGACTTACATGCTTATATGAAGGTTTGCCAATGCTATCAAGCACGTACTTACAGTCCTCTGTTAAGGACGAATAGGGTGTAAACATATGCTACATATCCAAATAACACATATGAACTACTTGCCCTCTTGAACCTAATTTATACCACTGTATTTTTAACTGATGTAGAATATTGTATAACAAGTAACTCTACAATAAAAGGTCAAGCTGGAGTTTTTCTAAGACCAGGAATGAAAACAAATACTACGAGCATTACACAACAAAAAGCCTAAATATTATTCCATGAGGAACTGTTATATTTTGAAGAAAACAGTGTTACTAACAAAGAATTCCTTGTGGACTTCCAGCAAAGATATTTGATTAGTATGCCTACGTGCTTTTCAAATGCTCATCAAGAACAACAGCTGGTAGTGACCAAACTCCTCAAACATCTGGTCTTGTCCTTTCACAATATTCTGAAGCCCCAAGAAAAAAAAAAAAAAATATTGTCAAGAAGCAAGATGTGCGTGAGGCAGATTTTTTTCCCTAAGAGACTATTACAGGCAGTGATGAATTTTTTTCACAAAGTACCTGTTTTTGATAAATTTACTCAGCAGTAAGATGTTACCCACAAAACAAGCAACTCTTGTGAGAAGTTGGCTGTTTTCTTTTGCACATCAAGAAAGGATGTCACTGCCTGTCTCATCAGCAGACCAAATGCACTAGCAATACTATCTGAGATCTGAGAGGGAACAAACAGTTATTTTTCTGTTACCAACTCTCAGGTCTTGATATACAACTATAATCATTACACATAGGACAGGATAACTCTCTTCCCCCCCAGTTAAACCTCTAAATACCACACTCAGTGCCTACAAATTTTACTCAGTGTGATGAACCAACATATCGGGGACTTTTGATAACATATGGTCATGAAATGTCTAGATGTACTGAATGCAAATACACTGGTTCTCTTGTATAAATATGAATGATGTGATGAACCAACATATCGGGGACTTTTGATAACATATGGTCATGAAATGTCTAGATGTACTGAATGCAAATACACTGGTTCTCTTGTATAAATACATTTCAACTGGAATAAACAAAAAGGTATGCTCAGACAATTTACATTTTGCTTCTAAACTTAATACAAGAAAAATTAAGCACCCCAAAAGTTTGGATGCTATTCAAAGTCAATGGAATATTTTTTAACTCTTTCCACAGTGTTTGGGCAGTTCTTATGTGAGCACTACTGAAAATTCAAGAGGTACTGCATACTAAGGGTACCCACTCTCACACAGAAAGGAAAATCTTATTATATCTGCTGAATGATAATAATAATAATAGCAATAAAGTGTCATGATACTGGATGGGTAAAATGTTGAAGAAAGAATTATCATAATTTATATACCTGCAGGCAGGCTCTACCTCTGTTGTAAGAGTACCTTTCTAGCTATGCGCACCATATTTTACATCCTCAGAATGCAAAGAACAAAAATATCTTCAAATATTCATTCATAAATATTAGCTCAGTTTGTGATCTTATTTAACAGAATAGAGTTAAACCTGACTAAACAACAAGATTACATGCTCCTGTGTTTCTCTTACCACAGTTTTGCTCATTGATACATAACGATGAAGAGATAATTATTAGTGTAGAGCTTCAAAGCCTTTAATGCATAATACTAAGGTTTATTTCTGATAATGGATGCTGAAAACTCTATACCTGAGGTCATTGTTCAATATCAGATGTCAATAGAAACATATATATACCTGTATATAAAGACTGTAAAAATTAGGTTAAAAAATATATTTTTGTTAATCCTATCTTAGTAAATGCGCTTCACATTAGAATTGAAGATATTGCTTTCCATTAGGAGAGTGAGCCAAATTTTAGTACTCAGTTGTGTGACAGAATTATGGCTTGCACTTTAACGGGGCATCAGTAAGAAAGCCGGGAGTTGCCAGCAGCCAGCTACCTTATGGTTGCGTGTGAGGTACAACAGCAACTAGCACACATGTCTAGGGGAGCTCAGACAATCATGATTGCAGCTGGAATTTTTCATGGGTACCATACAGAAATTTGACTTACGGCAATGCTCATTAAAAAGAAACAAAAATGCTTGCAAGCACAGTTTTGAATTCAAATTTCAGAAAACACTTAAATGCTTCTGATTATTTTTCCTTTCTATTTCCCCAGTTACATTCATGGCCTGGAATGTACATCTGCAATGAACAATGGTTTAATTTTCAAATTTATCTTTAAACAGAAGTGATGTCTGGTTCATTTTATGGCTCCTCAAAGTCCAAGGGTCCCTGATATTGAAGTTTTAAGCATTTAGATAAGTTTTTAAATAAAATGTATATTAAGTTGGTCAGCCATTGGTTAGCCTGAAAAACACTTCTAGCGCAGTGTTAAGCTGTTGGGAGTGTTGCATACATAATAGATTATTTCTATTAAATGCTATATATCGCTTCTTCATATCAAGTGCTATAGTGAGCTACTGCCTCTATGGATCTGTTTGCCATGTGGGTTGCAGACATCTGTTGAGTATCAGGGAATGTAATCGAACAATTTGCCAAGAACTCCATCAAAAACGTGCCTTTTACATTTTTCTTAGTTGAGAACACCATCCACAGTAGATTGACCTAATGGAGGGTAACATATTGAACTGGAAGCACAACGTTTAACGTGGTGCAAGCCTCATTGTTACCCCCATGAATTCTTCAAAATGTTATCCTTTATCGTCCAGGTGTGCTGCAGGCTGGGTGCAGAAGCGACCAAGCAAAGCTCCTTGAACCACCCTGCTGCTAGCCATGGGAGCTGGCTGAGGATGGGCTCTGTCCGCTCCTCACTGCTTCTGCGGGGTTTATTTTTGCCCTGAGATATCTAGAAAGGCAATATTCTCAGCCTGGATGACTGTATTTCCTGGGGGAAATGAGAACAGCTGGATGTATCTGCTTGCCTCCCTGATTGCAAATCGAGGGAAAAATCCATCTGCATCCACCCAATTTGCTCCTGCATAGGATCTCGTTCCAGCCAAGTATTTAACTGCACAAAAGCCTGTGGAAATAGGGCCTATATACACAAGGGAGGGAAGAGCTTGCTTTTGTATTGTCTCATGGCACTTGGTGTTGCTTTTGCTATCCCAATAATAAAAACTTCTCTAAGTATCCATTCATCAATCTCCTTTCTTTCTACAACAATAAATAAAAAAAGTAAAAAATAGCTACAAATCTAGGAGTCTTAAGGTTTTTATGCCTCACAAATTGCACAATCATGTTTTTCATATAGCATAAGGTCATGATATGAATACTACGGAAGTGACTTAATGGAAGAGTTCTGGCATCCTTCATAAACTACTCTATGTCAGACAACAGAAATATGCTCATGTCAGCGGAAGCTTTACAATAAATTAGCCTAGTATAATGGTACCACCCACTAGGATGGTTACAGTTTAAAGTCTGCTCATCCTCTCTGACATACTCGTTCAGTTGGTGATTTATAGTATGGCATACAAAATTTCTGTCCAAGACTGAGTACTCTTTGTGTGGTCATTTACAATTACAGCAAAAGGGGAAAAGAAACCTTTGGGGATTTAGAATTTTTTCACAGCAATTGAAAACCCCACTGAAATAACACCATGATTTAAAACTTTCACACTAGAGTCAAGATCCTACCCCTGCTCTGCCAGCGGGGTAGGTCAAAAATAATTTCAATGCAGTAAATGAAATTACGGGTAGGTAAAACTACTGTGGGAGAAACAAACCCCAGCCATCCCTTCCCAAGAAGAAGATATTCCAAACTGAGGATATTTCTCCTGAAGGAAAGTCTCTAAAGCCACTAGCAGCTTCCAGAAATCAGGGTCAAGGCTGTCCAAGTTTTATCCTAAAGGAAAGGTCAAGGCAGGAGGCTCAGATCTATATCTAAATGTCCCCAGAGCTTAAGGAGAGTTCAGTTCCAACGATTTCGGGACAGTATCTGCTGTAGATCACTGAATATGGACTTTGTAAGCCACATTAAATTATCCTCCAGAGTTACTGTAATGATAATATGAATAATAATGAGTATGTGTAACTGGTAGTTGCCCAGCTGGAAAACATAAAGTTTCCGTATATATCTGCCAATTGGACTTTTAATGACAAAACCACAGAAGTTTGGACTATTTGAAAAAGGACAAATGGAATAAAAACATACTATCTCTGTGAGAAACTATTTGATTTGTAAACTGCAGCATTGTAAAACAAATGTCATATGTGTAGAAAAAAGAGAGTGGAAATGGTTCTTGAACGCATATGGAAGAAAGTTTTCTTGATTTAGGACTTATTGCTATAAAACTTATTATTAAAAATGCAAAGGCAGAAATATCTCTGCTTTTGACTCTTTCTTAATGTTCATCCAAAGGAAATTTCTTTTCTGGAGGAGGAGGGGGAGCAATTTAGTAATTTCTGACCTCAGCTGATACTAAAGCTCTCTGAAACAACAAGGCCCAGGGGTGTCAAAGGCAGCTGCCTGAATTCCTCAAAAAATATATTTACAAAGTCTATTTTGAGTTCCCTGCATTTCTGTAATGGAATCCAGCTGCTCTGCCCTTTCGAAATTACCTCGTACAGTGTGAACAGCAGCACAGATAAGTGTTACATTAAATTGAAGTTAGATTCCAACTGCTCAGCTTTTCAGTTAAAGGGCTGACATGAGAGAAAGTGAAAAGAGAAATAAAACTATATCTCTCATATATATCTCAGTCATCCAGAATAATGGTTTGATGAGACCCCCCACAGTGAAAATAATTTACGCTAAATAAAAATTGAACATGTGAGAGTATGCTCTTACAAAACACCAGGAAACCAAACTTGAAAAAGAAGATCCCTCCTCTCATCTCACTCCTGAAATTATAATTTTACCTTCATTCTTTCTGAACCATTTTAGGAAGCGGGATCCTGAACTGGAGTTCAGTTAAGAAAACCTTTATATAGTACTAAAAATTCAGATTTCAGTTGTGGTGAAACCTGTGCAGAACTGAATGGCATGTACAGAAAGGACTAAGATGGGGTTTGGCAAAGAGCGGGGCCCCTTCGTGCCTACTCGGAACAAACTGATAAAAGAGGGTGGATAGCACGCTATGAAGCAAATAAAATTTAGGGCCGAAGTCCATGGCAGAAAATCCTTTGTCTTCAGCGAATGTCAAATGAGACCTAAAATCAGAGCTTGTAAAGCAACTATTTCTCCTTCAACAGAAATGTGACATAAAGCATCCCCAGCAATCCAACCAAACGCACTCCACGATCGCCCAGCTCTGAGTTAAGGTGACGCGTCCGTGCTTCCCCCTGACCAGGGCAGGTCCCTGCCTTGCCCCAGATGTGTGTCCCACCAGGCACCGCGCTCGCCCTTTGCTGCGCCGAGGCGATGAACAATGGCAGATGGATGCGATGAGCTGAGCGTGAGGCTCAGAAGGCACTCCTCACCCACAGGTCTCAGCGGCATCGCTACCGCTTTTTACACAGCAAATCCTTCGTTTTCAGCCAAGACCTGAGCATGTGGAAGAGGGAAGAGCTGAGCGTTCTGGCTTATGTCTTTTTAAAAGTCATTGGGGTCAACGTGACTCATGTCCTTTGAAGAAGTGACTCGGGATTTTTTTTTTCTGTTGCTCAATATTTTTATGCTTTTTTTTTTTTTTTTTTGTCATCTTAAAGGTCCTAGAAAACTGATGAGAAAACCCTTCCAGCTGTAAAGGAAAGCCTGTGAAATGAGCTGTGCCTGAGGCAACATCAGAAGGCAAGTAAAATGAAAAAATGTAATTTATTATCTTTCCATTTGATGACTTTAATTGCATCTCATTGCCTTTCCAACATTTACCCAAGTATTTTTTAAAGCTTGAGGTTTGCAATATTGCTGAACTCCAGTTTTGGGCAGCGAGTAAAGCCCTAGAGCGTATTCCCAGGTGGAGAGTGTTCTCCTGGACCCCTTGGATCCTCTCTGAATGCCACTGCTGCCTTCTCCCCTATCGCTGCCCCCACCACAGCCCTTCCCGGGGTGCAGACGAACCTCACAGCACAAGACAGCGGCTGAGCAGTGCCTGGGCAGGAGGTGCAGCCCCACAGCCCTGGAACCCCTTCCAAACACTTTGGGATCATGCTGCTTTTGAGCCTGGGCTCTGTCTGTTTCGTACAGGTGCACGCACAGCTTTTTAACATGTTTCAGGAAATAAAACACAAAAGCAAGGCAGGCTGCTGTGCGGATGGATGCAGAAGCTGGACAGACCCACGATCCTGCTAAGACCGAGGCATACTTGGTAATGACGTGAGCCTGAGAGGAAGGACCACGATGCTCTTGCACATCGCTCTGGCCTTAGGGTGGCAGTCTTGCAGCTGCGCTGAGAAAGACGACGTGTCTGTGTGTGCTTCGCCCTTCTGCCAACCCAGAGTCCCTCTGATACCATCCAACTTCGGGCATGATCCTAGCTCCTTCTTCCAGACAAACCCACCTCTAACAGAACTGTAGGACACGCAGCAGGGCTAGAAACTCCCGGGCTGCCTGCTGCTATGATCTGAGTCAGCAGAAAACATGCCTCGTTTGGTGTCTTATTTTCTCTGCCCAGATTAAGCTCTTAGACAGTGCCTGCCACCCGATACCAAGACAGAAATGCTTCTGCTGGGCACTTCAGAGAGAAGTTCTGGTAAGCGATGACAGGTAAGGAAAGTTTTCAAGTCTAGATGACCAGCTCCACTCCGGAGAACCTCATAATCATTGCCCAGTGATGGCTGTCCTAATGCATAAAACATATGAAATGAGCTTGGTGCTCTCAGCTAAGCTAGTACAGGTCTTTGCCACCGCAAGAACCACACCAGGTATCAAAACAATGAGCTGAAGGTACAGAGTGATTTCATGTATGTATTGTGAAATCCAGGACCACATGACTTCAGGATTTCAGTTTCCCCACAAGTATCAGACCAGTGGCTGAAACACACATGGGGAAAACAAGAAGGGAAGAGAGCAGCGGGGTAATAGGGAAGAAAGGCTTATGAAAGAAAGGTACAAAGAAATAACCTTTATATTCCAACCTAAAAAAACCTTTAACATAATGTGAAAAATGTGAGGGGATGAACCAGGGAATCAGGAATAACTGTCCTGTAATATTATTGGCACAGAATAATTCCACTCCTGGGACCGATTTCCAAACATGCAGAACGCTTAGTTCAAATGCATAAAAGCTGTTAGTGCACAAAACCTTTGCAAATCATGTCTTTTATGTTTAAGTTGTTTTTTGCCTTTTTTCCCCCCTGTGGCTGAATGTATTTGAGGAGGCCAGCTGGATCCAATTGCTAGGACAGTAGTATTACACTCTTCCCCCCCTCCCCCCAATTTTTCCCCTTTTACATCAGTATGTTGGCAGAAAGGTTATTGGCATCATTGCCCAGAGCCAAAGGTCAGGATGAGAAAAGAACGTGTGAATACTTTTATGAAGAAAATCCAAGCTCCAAGTTAATATTCCTACTTTACAAAACTATCAAAACTATTTTTTTATTCAAAGTTAGATTGATGTGGAATCAGATTCCAGATTCTGGAACATGCAAGATGTAGAAAGGTCAGGGGGAATGAATATTCAAGATTCAGAGGCAAATTCGGAGGCACAAACTTCCCACACATTCCATCCAAGACAGAATTTTTCCTTTCATATTCTGCTGGTGGGATATTATACGTTGGTTGTCAGTGCTGGGCTCCAAAGTGCAAGGTTATATTTTAAATTATGCAGTTCATGGTTCCAAACCCAAATGTCCCCATCGAGCCACTTACTTTTAAGTGGCTATTTTTTTAAATTTGACTCTTGCATTATGACCCATGGTGGGATGTCCTTCAGCTTGGAATGGACCTGCCTATGATTTGGTGTCAGAGGAGTCTCAGTGGAGGCCCTTAACTGTCTCTTCTGCTTGCTTTGAAAATCTGCCAAAGCAAGGTGATATTAAGGGCCAGTTCTGCCCTGGAAAAAACCTATTGTGAGTGGCACAGTATTTATTGTGTCAGTGTTTCCACTTGATATTTGAAGAGCTTACATGTTAAGGTGTTTTTTCTAAGGAGTAGCTCAACAAACGCAGGCTAGATTTAAAAAAAAAAAAAAAAAAAAAAAAAGAAAGCTTCTTGTCTTCTTATGCCTACCATCAATTGACAGAGGCTACAGAGCAAACTGTTCACTCTTCAGATCAGTGCATCCACACTTACCTCCACCTATAGCAAAGTAACCATCTTTGATAGAAGAGGAAAGAAAATTCACACTCGAATTTTACACTGGGAGGAAGTCCAGCTGTGATGAGACCTCTCTTACCAGCAGCCTAAACTAGGTAAGTTGTATAGAGATCTCCAGATTTTTACCTATGGCAGAACAGTTCACCCGGGAGTGGAGTCCGCTAGCACAGTGTAGCCGAGGAAAGAGCATCAGCTCTAACTCACGTGGCCTAGGAAACCACAGAGGGGCATTGGTGGCTTTCTGGCAGTTGCATTTAGCTCCTTTCAGAGAAGGCTTGTTTTCTTAAAGTTGTTTGTTTGGCTCATTCCCAGTGCGTGGAATGTGTCCTCCTCTGGGGACATCTGCCAGCCAATGTGGCTTCCCCAGGTTTCTGCTTAGGGGTGCTGAGATGGTGTGCTGGTGAAGAGCCCTACAGCTGTTTTCAGTCCTTCTTGCTGCCAGCTGGGACCTGACAGGAGCGTGACGTGACCAAATTTTCTATTTCCATTTCTAAGCTAATCTAGTATCTAGGGTGAACTCAGCAGACAGGCTTTTCTACCTCTATTTGCTGGAAATAGTGGTTCCAACAGAAGCATGTTTTTTTCGAGAAACCTGGAGCACGTCTGAGAATTACAGAAGCTGGGCTGATTCTCTCCCAGCTGAAAGAAGCGGTTAAGAGGCTAGCAATGCCAAGACTCAGCATAGGAAGAGGAATTCACATGTGACAAGAATTATTTCCTTTGGCAGATGCCTTTGGCAAAGGTGATGGAGGTAGAGGAATGACCAGCCCCAGTAGGAAACCTCTGTACCTGATGCGGACTTTGCAGGTCAGCTGTTTCCCTGAGATGCTCCATTTGCTACTTGGAAAGAGGAGAAGGTGGGGGTGGAGGGAAAGGGAATGGCCAAACTTAGACAGCTGCAATGAGTACCGGCCAATTTCTATATGATCCACTGTCCACCCCCAGCAAGATGTGTGAAGGAGAAGGAACATCTGTGCTTCCCTCATTCTTATCTTGCCCTTTGGGACTCGTAGCCAGTTGGTCTAAAGCTGTTGTAACTTATCTTGGGTGTAAGACCAGCACATACAAGTTGTAACTGACACCCAAGTACACCTACCTTGGTTTTGGCTCTCTGTGGAGCAGAAGTTCAGAAGACTTCTGTTTTCATCGAAATAACCCCTCTCTGCCACAAACCTGGGTTTGCTCAGATGGATTTAGTTTAGATGGACCTAACTGTAAAGTTTTGTAAAAAAGTAGCCAGCGAGGCTTTGCCAAACCCAAACACACTTTCCTCTCTGGATAATCATGCTGTTCAGCAATGGAGAGTCATGAACACCTTATCGTGCATCTCGTGGATAAATAGTGGCATGTTGTGAACCTCTAGAATCACCGGGTTGGCTTGAATATTCCATTTTTATTAAACATAACATAGACTTGTGATAGAGATCTTTTATTTCTTTCTCTGAGAATAAAGGTTTTGTTTCCAGACAACAGACCTGGTTTTGCATCTTATTTGCTTGCTTTGTTCTTAAGGCCATGGTATGCCTCTTCAGTCATACTTTGGATCATTTTCCGCATCTGCATTTTTTTTTTTTTTTCAATCTGTCATAAATTTTTTAATCTGTCAAAAATCTGTCACGGTGCATAATTTTTGCTTTTTCGGCACTATTTAAATAAAGCAGGCCATTACCACTAAACCACATCTTCTTTCACTAGTGATCCTCAGATGAAAAATACAGTGAAAGTAATTGTTTTTCCAACTACAAGAAAGCTTTTAAAATGTATCTGGCATATAGGGGAGGGCTTGCTACACAAACCTTACTTTTTGATTTGTTTTACTTCACGAGTAACTTTTTTGTTTTCTTCTCTGAAGAAGGTCAGAAGGGGTCCAATAAATGGCTAAACCATCAGCAATATTTAGGAAAGGAAAATGCATTGTTCTCTGGAAACATTGAGCCTTACAAAGAAACTGATTTTGAAAGCCTATTCTACCTTAACAATGAGGTTAGGATGTAGTTATGGAATAAATTTGCAAGCAACATCAGAGTGCTCAGCATGACTAATAATTAGCCAAAAAATGTAACTAGTAGTTCATCAAGACTCTTCTTGTGTTTAGAACAAATGCAAGTGCCAGGTTTATTTTTACTTGCCTAAGCATGATGTAAGGTTTCTTCCACTGGAAAATCCCCTATTAGTAAATTTATCTGGATTATATAATATTGTCCGTGGGGCTTTTTCTCCTCCTGATGACTTGTACCTACGGAATTCACTTTATAAACAAAGTTCTCAGCATGCAACTTCCATGGCCATGATGCTCAGGAGTGACCCCTCTCTGCCACGCTTCTGCCCGCGCTGCGTGCGGGCAGCGTCCCGTCCGGTGCTGCTGTCGGTGCATGCTGACAGCACTGCTCACGGTCAGGGCTGTTGACTCATCCCACTGGACATATTTTTCAATGCCTCTGTTTGAAATTTGTTGAGAAAGCCAGAAGGAAAACACGTGTAACTGCTTACTTCCCATGCACTGCTCCGCAGCAGCCGGCGGTGGCCTACCACAGTGATACCTTGCTCCATGTCCTACCTGAGTCTAAGTTTGCAAGGTGACAGATGGGGATGTCAAACACAAAAAAGGGTTGCCATGACTCTTCTAAAACCAGGGAAGTGGTGCTAGATCCCCAAGCAAACTTTGGCTCAGCCGGGAGGATGGCTAGTGAGCTGCAGAAAGGGCTGGTTTTCCAAAGAAACAAGGTCTAGAAGGTGTGCTGGAGAGTCCAGAGACTTGGTCTGCAGGAATAATCCAGTCCAAGGAAAAGGCTTGAGATGGTATAGTAAAGTCTTTTAAATATAATGAATAGGAACACTACACTGCATTTTTTTTACACAGGCTGGGAAAAGGACCTTTTTAAGATCATCTGTAAAGAGCGTTTCCCCCTAGACTTCAGAGATTGAAGTTTGGAGAAGTCAGGGTATATTTTCTTTGTAGTTTCTGTTGAGTATATGTCAGGAGGACAGTTCTTCATATCAGATCATTAACTATATTGCAACAGAGTTGAGGAATCATGCTGCAAAGTACTAAAGAGAACTACAAGACAGGAACATGACTATCTTTGTTTCAGAGAGTTTAATCCTTAAAAATATTATTATGCTCTTCACAAAAAAAAAAAAATGGTTTTTGTTTTCTATAAATGAAAGGAAAAAAGTGTGTGGCTTGGCTTTTTAAAGTTATTTTTTCTGCACTGAACTGCTGACTGGTATTATATAATAGAATGAAGGGAGTCCTTCCTCAGGATAATCCCCAAAGGGGCCCAGTTGCTGTTGGGATATGTTTTGACCTCATGTTGGAGGACATCCAAACAAACAGGCCTACAAAAATATCTGCCTGCACCACTGGCTAACAAATAAATTACTATTTTCTGTTGTAAGAACCATCAACAGGGGAGAAACGAGATGCTCAGCAGAGCACTTTTCATCCAAAAAGTCCAGATAAATTCAATGTGTTTTCATGGGTGGATGGAAAAGGGTCCCTTTCAGGTTCAACAGTCTGGTGATGATCCACTGTAGTTCCTGCTGGGTTACCATGTACCAGGATCTTGCATTCAAAGGTTGGGACAGAAAAAACTTTCTAGTACCAAATGCAGGCATCTGGCAAGTACCATAGTAGGTTATTACAATTATTAAGAATACACGTTTCCAAATGCAACTCTTCTAGCTGCAAAATGCTATTGTTTTAGAAGGTATTTAGCAGTTAGATGAGGATGACTGCGATAACTGCATGGAATCTGCTCTGCAAGACGGATCTCCATCTTCTCACTGCACTGGTCTGCAAAACATCCCACTGCAAAAGCCTGAACAAACGTCCTCAAAATAGAAGGCTGCCTTTGGACTCAACTCCAGGTAAGACTAGGAGAGCCAAGACTGTGGTTTTGCCACGTGTCCTGGAAAAAGGGCAGCAAAATTGAGCCATCTTAGGGCTAGTGGCCAATTTGTTTCTCAAGATTTTCTTCCTCCTCAAGAAGGTTAATAATCTACATCTCACCCGTGCCCCAAACTTGGCCAGCTGCGTGATGTTTTGGGAGGGGAGCTAGAAGCCTTTGCTTTCCCTTACTGGAGGAGTTTCTCCTTTTGGCTACTCTTCAAGCTGCAGGTGCCCCGACAGCCAAATGCAGCACAGATAAGTCGCAAGGAGGAACGATCTGGCTTTCATGTCAGGATTAGCACTTTTCCGGAGAGATAAGGGACGTGCAGGCAGAGTTTCCTTCCCCTTCACTGCTGCCTTGGCCCACTCAAAGTCCTGCAAACGCGAACCTGGGAACTGCCGGGTCAGCTCCTGCCATCCGCTCAGCTGGCGCAGAGCAGGGGAAGGTTGAAGGGCCCCGGCATCCCACCCAGCCCCATGGCTTCTCACACCTACCACCAGCAGGTGTGAGGCCCAGATGCATCTTTAAAGGAGGCGTAGCGAGCACCGGGGATTGCACCGCCTCCAGCTGCCCCCCGAATTTGTGATGCTCGGGCTTGTGCTACAGTGATGGAGAGCTCGCTCTGCTCCTGCTCAGCCACCGCAGCCGCTCGCCCCGGCTCTGGTGGGACCCGGAGGCACGTCACGGCCCTTCGCTTGCTCTCTGGCCTGATCGCCGTATTTCACTCCATCGCAGCGCTCGCTGATTGTCATTTATTAACGTAGGGGTAAACGTTGCATCGCACCCCCCCTCGCTCCAGCGCGCTTCCCTGGAGAGCAGCGTGTGCCCCAGAAGTGCAATAAAAAAATCTTTTTTCCCCCTTTTCTGTGGGAAAAGAGAGTGCTGTGTCTGCCAAAGGACATATTTTATGTCTGTGTAGTAGGAGAGAACTCATAGGCCTGGTGATTTTTTTATTGAGCGCTGTTGGGAAGCCCCAAAGTCCCGCGTGAAATAAATATTCAATGCTCTGCGTACCTATGCAACCTGCCAGTCCCGGTGATGTGTCCTCTGGGTAAGAGCGAGGCCATTTAGCTGACTGCATGGGAGACTGCAGGAGAGCTAGGAGGGTGTAATGGGTTCCCTGAATCATTCAAACCCCACCTCTTTTGTTTAGAAAAATAAACTAGGCTGTGCAAATACTTTGCTGATCACAAAATCTACTGGCAAAATTACTGTATTCTTCATTTTGCACAAAAGGGAAAACAAACGCTGGCAAGGATCGCAGTGAGGATATTTATGTCAAACCTAATAAAGGGAAAAAAACCACAAGCACTAGTCAGCATCTGAACCGATATGAAATCAAAAGCCATTTTTGTTAAAGTTCGTTGACATAATCTAGAATAATTGTTAATAAATCCTTTCAACCAGAAAGAGGTAACAAGTTCAGTTTAAACTGTGAGGGATTGTTTCACAAGATTAAGAAAGAAAAATTGAAGGGCAAGATAGAAGGCTATATGAGAATATAAAACCCAAGAATAAATAAGAGGTTTTTAACAGAGAAAGGGAAAGAGCAGTGACAGTGATAGGGTAAGGTACCTTGTGACGACGGCATCGACATTAAACATGCAGATGATATCATGGTGGTAAGATTTGTCACACCATAGCATACATTTTCTTGGAGAGCTGTGAAACGTTTGCAATACTCAGGAGCAAAAAGGTCTTCTTAAGTGACCAAAAAGTGGATTTTGCTTGTGTATATGTTCTCCTTTCTGCCTGAACTACAACGTAAGAGATATGCCTCAGATGCTTACGCAGGCGTTGCCCTGTAATTGCTGCTTTGGGTTACAACACTATAGGCCAAAGCCTTTTCGTTCCTCTCACAGCTATGAAGCAGCCACTGCCACCTTCAAAATCCAGCTAGGTTAACATCTGATGAATGTTTAACCAACTTTTATTTCAAATTAATAGAAATATTTGCTTTGCAACATAAACTCTCAGTTTTGATTAGAAAGCTCAGCACTCAAAAGCTTGCTCCCATCTGTTTTTTCATTGGGAGTGAGAAACTGCTTTTCATGGGAGCTGAGGTTCAAACTCATGATAGAAACTGGAGTGTTTTGGCTCCAGTACACCAAATTTAAATATTTGAATTTGTTTGCTCCCATGAAAATTCTCAATTTTTCCAGAAATTCTGTTTTCCTAGTGGGTTCCAATTATATCTGTGTACTTAGAGCTGGGCAGAGACACATCATGGAGGAGATGGCATTTGAACTGTCTTGTGGCTAACTTTGGCAGCAGGAAAAGTTCTTCGTGTCCTAACTCATGTCATTTTTTTTTTTTTTTGGAAAGCTTATTTTAAAAGACAAACTGACTTGGCATGATGATAAATGGTTATGAACTTAAATCACAAAAAGGAAAGTACCTTTTAGAACTTTTTTTTTTTTTTTTAAGACTCAGAGAAAAGCAGATGACCTTTGTAAAATTTCCAGTGGCATAAGGTTCATATTCCTCAGTCAGAAACAGCTTATCCTTTCGTTTCAAAAATAGGTGGGCAGCTGAAGAAACTGATAAAAGACCTTGTCCACAAAGTACAGATTGATCCATTATGATACAAAGAACAAAGACTGAACAATATTTTAAATTGCTACATTATAGCAGAAATTTATTGTGATATATCCTTCTTCCCTAAACTTGCTTTCTGCCTCTTTTTTTTTTTTTAAATAGACCAGATGTTTCGATAGAACCTTTTTTTAACCTGTGACTAATCCATTACTAATGAACCAATCTGCTGCACAGAAAATAGGTTATTTCTGATTATCAAAAATGCATTCTCTTACTGGAGAAAAGTAAAAGAGGGAGAGAGGCAAGAGAGTTTCTAAACACTGCAGCCACAAGTACAGGCTCTTGTTATAAGTATATATATATATATGTTCAGGTGGAGCTGCCCTGGATCAAAGCCCTCCTGAAGGTTTCATGCAGCAGGAGTGATATTCTCTGCTTTATGAATCTACTAGGAGAGGAGTCTGCCTGCCATCTTACCAGTCTTCCACTCCAGGGCTCTTGAAATCAGTTGAATATGAATCTTCGGCAAGATACGGCTGTAAGTTGTGGGGAATCCCTTTTGGGACACTGTATTTGTTGATTCAGGGCTAAGTGACTCAATTTTCTATTTATTTAAACATTCCATTCACCAGTACATAACCACATAAAATGTGGAATCACATTCTTGTGAAAGTCCTAGAGGCCAGTAGGCCACCGCCCCATGCCAAATTTCACTTGAGTCCAAGCCAGGTTTGTTCAGCTCACATATACAATGAATGAGACAATGCAGTCTACAAAGTACAGTAGATGCTCAGCAACTTAGAGATATTTAATTTATACCTCAGATTAAGGCCAGGATATTTCCCTTCTATTGCGCAATCACCTGGCAGTGAACGGAGGCTAAGGGAGCACAACTTAATTAAATGCTTTAATTAAGACCAAGGCAACATCTGATACCAGCCAAACCTCTCTTATAACCAACTCTTCCAATTCTGAACTACAGCAATATTCTGCTGCTACAACGGCAGCCAAAGGCACCCTCCTTTCCCGGGGAGACATCTCCAGTGTGGACAGTGGCTCTTCCCTGATATTACATGATTATCTTAGTTGCATCCCTGCCCAGAGGTAGAAACTGCTTTACTGTAATGGATGCATAAATATTGTTTATGAAATGTCATCCTTATTCTGTAGGTTACATTGGTGCAAGACTCCAGAAAGTGTCAAAGAAACATGAAATTAATTCTGTGCTTGCTGGTTTCACTGAAATTGTTGTTGGAATAGAAAAAGTTTAGAGAGGATGAAAATGAGTTAAATATTTAAACTCTTCGCACAGGACTTTTCATTATTTAGGCTGTTCAAGGAAGGAAAAGATCATACATGTGCTTCTGTAACACTTTTTAAACAAACAAATCAGTTAATCTTCCTCTTTATAGAAGCTATTAATTACTCTGCAGACTAATTGTTATGTGGATCATCTTGAAAAGAGAATTAAAACATGCAGTTGCAAAGCAAGCTACTACAACTGAAGTTAGGGAATGCTTTGGGGGAAAAGTTTAACTTATAAGAGGAAATATCCTACTTAGCTTTCAGAGCTGACTTACTAGTATGAATAAAAATTTCTAGCCCCTTTTGATTCTACCTTCCAAAAAACCCTGCTCCCTTCAGCTGTATTAAACCTACAACAAAATGGCTTTCTTGGGTCAGTCTCTTCCCTTTTATAACCAGAAAACCCCAGCGCTTCCTTCCTGGTGTTGCCCGAGCCAGCCAACAGCTGAACAAGGTTGTCCTAATCAGTGGCAATCACTGCTTTTTATAAAGGTCAGATGGACCTCCTCATACTGGTCTTTTTGAATGACCACTCTGACTTGGCAAGTGAGTTGTGGCATACTGAAAGGTGAGTGGCTTTTTTTTTCCCCTTTTCTCCCTTGGATGTTACTTGTTTTTGTGACTGGTCAACATGTTTTTTTCTGCTCAGTGGATTGAGCCGAAGAAGTTTAAGTCTTCCATCATGTGTTCTGGCAGGTGAACTGGTTGTGATGGGCTGTGTGGGCACTCCTGTCCTGTGACTGGGGAGGGTATGGTCATCAGTCAGAGGAGCTGAAGAGTGAAGGTGCTCTGAAGAGTATTTAGCAGGTGGTACACTTCTGTCAGTAGCTTTGCCAAAAATCTAAAGTGTGGGGAGTTGAACAGCTCCTGTGGAGACACCTTGTAGTGCTGTGTAAATTTACTGGAGGAATGTTCTTCTTTCCTGACAGTCTCCAACTGCTGTATTTCCCTTTGAAAGACATCAGGAGCCTGTTTCTACTCTGCTCTGAATACCACTAGCCTGCATCACTTGGTACCCATGTTTTCCCTATATCAGACACAACTTAGAGATGCAGGTAAAAGGTATTTTAAATTTCCAGTTTACCCACACAAACCAGTTCTGCTTACTACATGCTTCTCTTCTGACTTTTACTGTGAACTACAAAGCCACCAGCTCAATCTTACAGTGCTCTTCTTAGAGCTGGGAGGTCAGACCAACATTTTCTTTATAACAAGAAAAAAAAAATCCTACTTTTTGTCCTTCTTCAAACACTTTTTAGGTTCACAGATCAGTCTGTTAATTCAGAGTAGCTGGTACACTTCATTCTCCTCACCTCATCCTCAGGTCATGCATAGGAAAGGGCTCATGGGTGCCAAGAGGTGTTGTACAGCTAGGAACAAGGGCAGACTGAGCCTTTCTTGGAATATCTGCCATTGGCAAAGGGTTGGTCATCATGGCATATAGAAAAAAAAGTACATCTTGTTACAGAAATCATTGTACATAGGCTTACAAAAGTGCTCCTTCATATTTGGATTCCTACAGAGATGTTTAAATAGATGTGTTTGAAATGCTTTCGCTTCTGTGGCTTGCTGTCAATATTAAGGATGTTGCAGTATTCCTTATGAGTCAAAAGTGCCTTTTTTCCTTTATATGGAAACTTTATTTAAAAAAAAAAACAACCCTCTCACTACTGTAAAGATCAAGTATCTATCTCTGGGAGATTGTTACATTCCTTTTTCAGGAGCCAGGGCTTAACAATGCTGTAGGAAAAAAAAAATCTATATGGCAAATCTTGTAGTACAAGTTTTTGTGGTTAACCGAGAAACATGCCATGAGTCAAGCCTTTGGAAACAGTTTAGTAATTAAAGACAAATGCTATGACATAATCATTTACACGCAGCAGAAAGATTTTTAGATTAAATCTGGCCTGACCCATTGCTCAGCAAGTGTTATCTGGGATTCTTGAAAGTCATTCATTTATTTACATACTAATTTGGCCCACATGTTTTATTAAAAACAAAAGCCTATGTTTCTCAGAGGAGTGAGCTCTATTCCCACTCCGGTTAATGAGTTTGGTCAAGCAAGGAATGGACCTGTTCCAATGGGTACTATATGGAGATACTCATAAAACAGAGAAAGTTTTGGCTTTCAAATACTGTTTTTCTCCCTGAAATTTATGCTCTTTAAGTGCATTTATTTCAGGTAAATGAATGAGTCTCGCTTAGCTGAGCTATCAATCATGCACTTGTACTCTGCACACTGTAAATAAGCTGGTCCATAAAGCTAAGTTAGTGGAGAAACCAGCTAATTTGGCTAAGGCAGCTGGGCGCTCCTTGGAGGGGAAAAATGTATATATAAACACCCGGCACACGCTTATGTGCATGTCAGGATATTGCTGGATGCAGATATTGCTCCATGTAACCATTGAGCTTCAATCTACTTTTTCTTGTGCAGCTAGAATTACAGTGCTACCAGTTCAGCTAGCTGAAATGCTTCTGCTGGGGATGAGCTCAAAAGGAGAGAGGAGCTTTATATGGATGGAGTTTTGGAAAGAAATACTGCAGTGATTGCTGATAAGGGAGCACTGACAAGAGGAGGAGATCAAGGTGTAATATGCTTCTGACCTGGCGTAGCCAGAAGCAACAAAATATAGCTGAAAGCTTGGTGACTACAAAAAATTGAATAAAAATATAGAGAGGCTATTTTGGTTATGAAATTCTGGGTTGCCTTCCACCTTCCTTCCCTGCTTTGTTCTTCTATTTTGCCACTGAGATGAGCAGTGTGTGTGAAAAGAAGGGATTAGAAAATGACAAAACAAATGGGGTGAGGGAGGACTAAATTTGATGTTTCTGCAGGAAAATAGGGACTTTTTCCAAATGGAAACATGTTCCCCAAAAGGCTGTTTTTCTAGCCAAAAAGTGATCATTGTTCTTTCATGGAGGGCAGTGAATTTCTGAAGTAGCATTGTAAGCAGCTGTCAGGAAGGAAAGGTTCAGCTTTATTTTAAGTTGGTCCTCACATAAAAGAAGCTTCTAATGACCTGTGCAGCTTCCCGTCCTCAGCTGGTGCCTACTGCCACAGAGACGTAAGACAGACCAGTATACTGGTCTGAAACTGCTAGTTTCACCTCTCAGCAGGCCTTGGGGAGTACTAACTGTTAATGCTTGTGTGGGAAGAGAAGCGCTTTAGGAGACAGAAGTTGAGCTGAAAAAATAAATATGCATTGTCGCAGGTACAGGTGAGAGTAGAGTGGGACTTCTCCGCAGGACTGGAGCCAGCTGCTAATCCCTATTCAGAGTAGAAACCAGTGCCTGATCCCTCTGCTCTGCTTTGGAAAGTCTCAGCCAGCTACAACGCAGTTGACAGGGTTGAAGTCATGTGTAAGGACACAGAAATAATTTCCCCCAAAGCCCCTCACGTATTTGGATCTTCTTGCCTTTACAGCACTGCAATTCTCATGCCTTAGCCCTGAGGCAGGTGTGCTGACCTGGCAGTAGCTGTAGTTGTGAAGGCTTTGCTGGTCTGTGTCACTGCTCCACTGTGCTACACTTCAAATTAAAGATGGGAGCCCACTCTGTATGGCTCTGCTCAAGCACCGGGGTGTGAGTGGGCAGGTGCTTTTGCAGGACTGCGCTGACACTGGCCGCAGCTCCTTGAGCAAGAGCTTGCATGCATCCAGGGTCAGCGCACCTCATCGTCGCAGTGTGTGCACGCTTGGCAAGCACAGAACCGGGGACTCTGGCCCTAAACACTCAAAAAGAATGAAAATGATTGCAATATAAGCTAATATCTCCCAGCATGTGTTTTTCACTTTTTCATGCATCTGCAGATCAAATAGAGGTGCAGGAGAGTGGCTTTCTTGACTTGCTGGTGCAAATTTTTTAGATTTATTTCCTTAGGAGAGGTGAAATCCGATTCAAAGATGCATTTGCCATTAGTAAGTGCTTGGCACTGGTATTTAAAACAGCTCTTTTCTATCTGTGGCAGCTTTTACCTTTGCTTAAGCCTCACAAACCCAAGATTTACAAGCTAATGAACACTAACTGACAATATGTAGACGATACCCTGTGCACCGGCTGTTTGGGGTAGATAACTAAGACTTGTGAGTTTACTCTCAAACTGACTGCCTAAGCCTGGATATCTGCTGAGATACTTTATCCTTTTATGAGGGTGAATCCAGAGTGCACTGAGTAATGCATAATAAAATTAGTTTGAGGGGGGGAAAAAAAAGAGCAAAAAGATAAGCACAGTAAAATAAGCTCAAATGACTTCACTGTTCAGTAATGACTCCTACCAAATAACTGCATTGTAGTTTTATCTTTCCAACCAAGATTGTGTTAATGCTCTAAAATTAAATCTCTTGTGAAAGTTATCTGGAATTTCTCAAACAAGTTTTAAAGGGGTTTATTTTTTCATCAGAGGTCATGCCTCAAGAATTTGTAGGAATTCCGCCTGGAAAGTAATAATCAGTGGAAACTGGCAGTCAAAGCTAATTTATATTACTCTTCCAGATAAAAATTCCTTCCGTCTTAGACCTGCATTTCAAAAAAGATGATTATCACTCTTGAGAGAATACATCAGTGAAAAAAGAGAAGGAGTGACTTAAGAGAAGTCTCTCCTGCATCTGTAGGTTTGGGTTTTATGGTGGGTTTTTATAATCCTTCCTTCTGAAATGTGTGAAGGACAGACAAAATGGCAGGAAAGGAGGAGAGGTATGTATGAGGAGGCACCAAAGCAAACTTAAGATATCAGCTGCCAGGTAATTTCCCAAGAATTTCAGAATAACTAACTTCAACGCAGGATGACACTTCACCAAATAGAGATGCTAGAGCCTATTATTTCTTTTTGTTCTGCTTGTGGTGTTATACCATATCGGTCACTACTGTATCTGGCTTTCTGGCAATATTCAGTTTAATAGGTTATCTGCTGCAAGAGGAAAAATAAAGCCACCTCTTTAACTCAAAAGAAGTTTCCATCTGCATTCTGGTGGGCCAGTTGTCACCCACTAGCTCTCAAACCCCATGCCCTAGGCAGAGGTTGAGATGGCAAAGCTCCTGATGCATTTACAGAGTGGATCCTGGACCTGTCTGCGCCTGTGTGGGAAAGGGATTCAAAGGAGTGTGCACTCAAAGGTCAGAAGAGCAGGATGTGGTATGAAATCAAGATGAGGGCATCTTTGACAACAGCACCTTAGGTGGCTGTCATGTACCTCGCGTGCCTTTTTCATGTGCCTGTGCTCCAAGTGCGATGAACTAACCTCTATCAAAAGTGGTATTACTGAGATCTGGTCTTTGAGGCTAATCATCTTCTGCAGGGAGTGCAGCACGCAGTGACGGGCAGAGCAGTCTCTGCTCGGGTTGTCGGCAGCCTCGTAACTGGAGCACTGTTCGGCTGCCAGCAGCACCAGTTCACGTGGTCTGCTTGTAGAAAACCATGTTAAACAACCCCATGCAAAGGCAAACCAAAGTTGTTGGTTAATTGGATCTGTGCGAGATGCTGCCAGATGCTACACAGCCCATATGCATATTACAAAACAATATGTTTTTGCTGTTCTCCCATATAGCCATGCTAGATTAGATATTTTCCCGTTCAAGCACAAAGCAGAACACTTGTGAATATAGGAAGCCTTCTATTTATTACAAATTCAATCTCTTTTCATTGTAATGTTTCAACAAGTTTTTTAACTTAAATCTGTCAGTGTCACATGCACGTGTATGTGTATTTATTTTTTCCACACAATTCCAAATCATAATTTTGGTGTAAGGCCATCAATAACCCCATGCGCTTCAGAGAGTAGGTAATCCTTTAGGAGTGGAAACAGAAGACAGATTTGCTTCCAATGGTGAGCTCATTCCTAGGTCACCACTGAAAGCAGAGAGAGAAATATGTTCCAAAATAAACAACAGTTTGAACTCAAAAGCATTTTTCTTTTAGGGTGCCCAGCTTTGCATGAAGGAATTCCTGCAAATTCTCTTTAACTGTTCTGAGGGCTATTTTGGTTTCCCAGGTCATTAGTGCGTGTTTCCAGAGAGTGCTGTGACAATGTACTGACTCTGTGATACATTTTGAAGAGGAGGATTTAAAAGAAATATGTAACCAGATCCCTCACAGGCTCACAGTTGAAGCTACTTGGAGGGGGAAGACAGGGGTTGGACACAAAACTAGTTATGAACAATACAAACAAAGACCTTGACTTAGTGAGCAAGACAAACCTGAGTGAGAGTGTCAGGCAGTTTAACTTTAACCTAGAGTTTTGCATCAACTATTGGCTAGCTGATAACTCTGTAGACTAGCACCTCTAAACTCTTGGAATACTTCTCCAACTAAGCAAATAAGATACAGTTTCAGGTAGGCTGCATGAAGGTGATTCATGAAAACTCCAAGTTGGTTGCCTTTAAATAAAACAAGGAAAATCACCTTCTTGTGAAGGTTACATGTGAGGAGTACCATGTTGTGTAGTACTGGGTGGGACTCCTTACCAGACTGAGGGATTTCTGTGGCAGAGGAAATCCCAGACATAAAAAAACAGGCTATTTTCCAATGACCTGACTTTAATTCAAAGAGATATCTATTTCCTTTTGGAAATCCAGGACAGTGACTGGCGAGGCATGGGTTGCCTCTGTTAAGGCAGATAGCTGACAATTGGAAACAGCAGGAGAATACCCCTCTGGCACAGAGTGAAGTATTTGGTTTATGGAGAAGCAGAACAAATGGTTGGATGAGGTCAGATGTTCTCAGTGGAGGATTTTCATGCAGAAAATAGATGGACTCATCTGCAATGACCAGCCAAACCCACCCTTGATAGGGGGAGTTGGGTAGGAATCAGGATTCATGCCTGGACAAGCACGTAGTAACTGCAGTGGTGTGATGGTCCTTCCTCTGAAGGGACAGAGGATGGGAAGGAATTGACAGACCTATTAATTGAGTGAAAGGATTTTCACTTGAATATTTGGGTGTTTGAAAGTTAGGACAATGTGCTGTTGGGAAATAGGCAGTCTTTAATTTTTCTTTAGAGTTGGATGCCAAATTTTGGGAGAGCTATATTCAGAAAAAAGCAGTGATTCAATGTGATGGTGTTCCACTAATTTGTCATGGCTTCATGAAATTAGTCTTGCTGATATTTTTTCCAAGCTGATAAATTTCTTTTCTGCAATTTTTGAATGGAAACATTTTAGTATTTTATAAGCAAAGTTGCTTTTCATTTAAAATATCACCTACTTTTATCAAAATGAAAAAATGTGAATTTGAAACAATAGAAAAAGAAAAGGCCAATGAATAAGAAAAGTTATTCATATGTTTGAGACTTTAATCTCATGTTACTCCCCTGACTCATGCTTAGATTTGTCCTGCTTAGGCAAAAGTATGTTTATGGGGTTGAATGCTGTGTCCACTGGGGGCCTCCTTCCTCCCTCCCAAATGGAGGCTCAGGAAACTTGTCTTAAATGTATTTCCTCCCATCCATCCATCTGACTTAAAAACAAGGGGTGGCCTTCATCCAACTCATTCAGTGATGTGTTCTCAAAGGTCTTTAAAATATGCTGTCAAATAAACAGATTATTTAACTCCTGCTAATCAAATAACCCATAACCATCTTAAAAAAAAAAACAAAACCAACAAACCCAAACAACTTCCTCACATAGTGATTTCTTCATTCCCAGCTCTCTATACCTACTATCAGTATCTAGGCCTTTGTAACAACTGTCTCATTCTCTTTGTAAGAATAATTGCAGTGATGAAAATTATTTAACAAAATAACACAGCTAAAGGGAAGAAGTAAACCCTGAAGATCCATAGGCATTAAATTTAATAGGTAAGGCAAAGCTGCTGGGAACAAAACTTGTCTGAGCAGAAGGTATCTGTCTGCCTACTCCTATTAGAGCTGAGACAGTCATAACTTCAGAGGTATTGAGGGGATCTGCTGAGATCATCCAGACACTCTTCCTGCAAAGGATGGCTCTAAGTAGTTTCTTGGCTTGTGTTTCTCCTGGTAGAGACACCCTGACCTGCTGGGAAGAGAATGGCTTGTCTTTGCATTCACTGCTGGGAAGGAGGGATGTGCCACTGGTGGTGTGGTAGTCCGTTCTTTCCTGAGCCACTTGTCACCTTGTCCTTTGCCTTTTATTCCTCGGGGGTACTTGACACCATGGTTCTCCCCATTACTGTTGGGCTTGACTCTTTTAATCTCTCAGTTTAAATTGCAGTCAATTTCCTTTGAGCAAAAACTTTCATAACAGGACTGAGGAAAGACTTTGAATTTCCCAGAACATGTAATTGTGTGGGCTTAGTACCAGTTACCATTCTAAGAGGTTAAGTGAAGAGTCCAGCCATGACTAGTGATCTTTGGAGGTTCTTTGTAGACCCTGTGACTGGGCTTTGGATCTGGGGTTCAACCCAAGCTCTTGTTGCCCACGCTGCCTGTGCGTGTCTGATCCGTACCCCAGCGGGAGCAGGCAGAGGCAAAGCGGTTCCTCAGGTGGGCAAATACAAATGCGCTTTTGGGACTTGTTTGAAACAGATTCTCACTGCCCCAGGTTTTGAATGGTCATATAGGGGATTTATGAAGTTTGGTATGGCTAACAAACAGTACAGACAGGATCTTGGTGAATGTTCAAAAGCTCATTTTAATTCTGTATGTGTGGTTTCAGAGAAGACATGATGCTTTTTTCTTTTTACATCCTTTCTTCATTCTCTGCCCTGACTACTGGTAAAATACACAGAACTCTTACCTCTCCCTTCTTGTGCTGAGTCAGCTGAACAACCTGCATTCTGTATTTATTTGCTACCAAAGTGCTCTCAGCATGGTCTCCACTCAGGATGAGGGGAGAGATGTTCACCCCGGAACCTCTGGCCAAGGTTTTTTTTTATGGGTGATATAATCCAGTTGCAGATCCTGATTTATGGAAGAGAACTGGGCTGTGATGAGCAAATTACAGCTCCCAACACATATTCCAACTTCTGCTTTCAGGCAGGAGCTTTCAGGCCCTGATTTGCACTTTCCTGAAAGTGGAAACATTTGTTGAGGAATGAGAGAGGAAGAGGACTTTTTTTTGTCCTATATTAAAATTTTTTGGAAGAGGGCAGTAGGATGAAGAGAAGTCACTACAGTTCAGTTCTGGTTTTCTTCCTGTCCTTAATCAGTTCCCACCAGCCTGTTCTTTTCATTCCTCATTTCTGCCTACTCCTGAACTGTTTCTGGGTGCACCAGAAAGTGAATCAGACTTTTTCTTTGTAATTGTGGTGGTTATACTGTCCCATATTGTCCAACATCACTCTGAATCAACTGATGAAATTTTTTTGTAAAAACAAAACAAAAAAACCCCCAGACCTGAACACATCTGGAAAGTTACAGCATTGAAATTATAATAAGGTGATGATTATGTTCCAGTTTCATTCTGAATACTGGTGATGTTTAAGGGGAAGTAGATGCTGTTTTAATAATTTCTGAAACCTCAGATTGTTTTCACCATTGACTTCTGTCTAGGTTCCAGACAAAAAATGCCATTATAACATTTAAAAAATAATTTCAAGGTATTTTAGGCAAGTGAAGCTACTAAAGAAATTGTGATTTCTAGATCAATTATATGTATAGGCTTAGCTGATTATATAAATTGTCCAGTTCTGAGACCCTTTCCAGAAGTGCCTTCTGGAAGACGTGATGTAAAAGGAGTTTTAAAGGGATGACAGACATAGTGGCTGGATGGCTTCTGTGATGGACATTTCAGGTTAGGGGTGAGAGATTAAAAATGAGAACATTTTTTAAGATTAAAAGATTTTGTACATTTACCTAGAACAAAATTCCCAAAGACTACTTATTACTAATTCTGAGATCTAAAATATCTTCATTAATGCATATTTTCTATGTAGCTGTAAAAATGTACTTAAATATTATTTATTTGGGAAAAGAATCATCATCTGAGTTGAGCAATTTATCAGATAAATATGGTGGTAGGCACTGCATAAGGTTAGTATGTGGAGCTGTAATAAGGCTCCTGGTTTAATTCTTCCAGTGACTCATGGGCAAGTCATTTAGTGTTTTTACTCTCAGGAAATTTTGCAAAATTTCCTTTGATAACAGTAGCACTGGTAGCAAAGTTACTGGTATTTTCCCAAGAGGAGATGTGGCATCTGTATCATATTTTTCTTGTCTTCAAATTATCAATAATATCTACCTTGTGCAAATGTTGTGAAACTCAACAGATTAATGGTGATATAAAAAAAAAGCAGCAAAGCAATTTTGAGCAAAGGTCAGATGAAAGCTACCACATATGAGGTGGCAGGTGTTATTCACGTTTTATCATTACTGCTTTATGACCAGTGTTAACGTTATATGCATGTTCCCCTCACAACTGAGGACTCTATGAAGAGTTCAAACTGATGAAGTCTTATTAAATACAGCTTAGATATCCTCTTTAACCATATGGAAAGGTCTGCAATGCTAAACAGAGACATACAGCATGCCTTGCAGACCAGACAAATGCTCAGGAAATGACTAAAGTCGGAGGCTCATGCTCACAGAAAGTGGCAACAGGGAGAGAAGTCAGTGGGCAAACCTTCTGGGTTTTGGATGACTGGCTGTGGTCGATTCAAGTTGTTTTCCATTGCACTCACCGCTTACTTTCAAAATACCCTGTGGCAAGCAATGAATAAATAAAAATTTAGGTTCAGAGCCTTTACAATGCATTCCAACCCTTAATCCAGTCCTATGATGGTAGGAATTCATTCACATAATTGGGGGCTGAATATCTTAAAATGTCATCCTGTGTTTCTGTAACATCTGCAGAAAGAACATGAAATTCCACTTTCTGTATAAAGAATGCATTGTTTTGTTTTTCATTAATTCATCTCTTGTCAACATTGTACCTGTTCATGGTAAACTAATTCCTTTTGGTCACTAACTTTAAAAAGTGCAGCTGAGAAGACAGGGCAAAATGAATGCTATTTTTTTAAACCTTTTTTCATTGTAAGAGAAGTCATTGTGCTGTATTATCCTGATCAGTTTCAGCCTTTGCATTTTGAGAGTACTCCATGAGGTGGATGTTTTATAATATGTATCACCTAAATGGATTTTTCTTTACCAGCAGCATTTTAGAATTAAACTCTGGCTAAGGCTGTCAGATTTGCATGAAAGTGATGTTGTTTTTCAGCAGACTGACAGCTACAACACTTGTTTGAAGCATTAAATACATGCTTGCAAATATGTTTTGTGCCAAAGGGAAGTATGCCTTCTGAGGAAGGTGGCAAGCATATGGCTTTCTGGTCATACAGAAAATTCTGTTTTCATAAGAAAGATACAGTGTCTGAAGGGAACTAGACTTTGAATACATTAGAGTTAAATTTCAAAGGTTTTTAGATGCTTTTCTAAAGATGCAGACACATCTGAGTGGGCTTTTCAAAAGCGAATATCCATATATGAATCATTTCTGTGAAAGAAAGTTTCATTGGATCCTACTATTTGTCTCTTGGTGATTAAACATAAAATTTAATCCATGAAATCTGGATCAACTGGTTTTCCACACAAAAGATCTCAATTTTGCAATAAGCAAAATACCTCTGCCTCAATCAAAATTTCCTACCTTCTATGGAGAAGAGGTGAAGTTTTGAGCTGAAAATGATTTTCACCTTTGTTTTAAATTGACTGTCAAAATCCCATTGTACTAATAAAAAGGACAGTGACACTTAAACCTCAGTCTCACAGCAATCTAATGTGATTTCAGCCCCTAGGGCCTCAGGGAATTAGAAAAGTGAGATGTGGTGCTTCTATATTTTTTTACTTTAAATCATTGAATTAAACATATGGGTGCCTGTCTTAAGACATTATGGGTTTTTAGAGATTTAATCAGGGAAGAAGATTTATGGCAATGACCTACTTGGATATACCACATGTTGTATTGTCTCTTCTTTGTCATTGCCTCACTCCTCCTTAGAGCTTAAGAAACACTTTGTAGTTCTTTGTCAAAATCCTGGCTACACAAAGGCAGCTATATACTATTCACTGAGGGACTCCAGATCTGTTTTGTATGAAGCTACTAATGAGCTAATGTGTTGTTACTGGTTTGGAAAGCTGATATATGTGCCCTGACATGGCCTTCAGCTGAACAGCAATGAGGATTGAAGCCTGCTTTATTGCCTTGACTGGAGTTTTTTGAGAAAGGAGGCAGGCACATAAAGGAGATGCTAATCTACTGTACTTCTGATCTCCCCTGAATGACCTTATTGCTATAGACAAAAAGCTGTGCCTATTAATCCTTGCCTGTGCCCAAATAATGCTTGGCTTCAGCTAGAATTGCTTTGAAGGGTGTTAATTAGCATTTTGCAGATAACTGAATTTGGATTCCTGCCATTTATCCAATGAGAAAGTGGATTAGGATGGTTAGACAGAATGCACCTGCAATACTGGATGGAAATGACCGTCATTCAGAATGCAAATTCAATTTTAGTCGTCATAATCTGAGTAGAAAGTTTTAATTTCACATTTTTAGAAATTCTACTTTTTGAGAAAGACCATGCAAATATCTTTGACTCCTTATTTTTCTTTTATTTCCCCTTACTAAAAACTGAAAACACTTGGCCAGCAACACAGGCTTTTGGTGAGATAACTAACATGCACAAGGAACAGAAACATAAGAGGGAAAAGAGACAAGTCTACTGTATTTTTCTTTCAACAAATAGTTTTGCTTCTTGCTCCCTTATTCAAACATTCTACAGTCAAAATCTTTGAAGTGCAGGGATTTTGTTAACTTGATTTTTCTTTAATCAAGAACAAAGATCCATATGAAAAGCAATGAGAACATAAAGGAAAGCAGTAAGTCGTCAACATCCCTGTTAGGATGTTGCTATTGTTGCTGTGCTCCCTGTAATACAGGACCACAGGCTGGGGAGGGACCTCCTGGGCTCCTTGTGCCACTCAATAACTGCATTACAGGAGCTCCTTTCATAGCTAACCATGCTCCAGCTGAAAGTAGGTCAGTGCTTCAACCATTTCTCTGGACTACAAGGCTGTTCCAGACCCTGTACTTAAGCTTCTTCTGAAAGCTTCATTTATCCACAAATTGTTCAAGCTCATTTGTTCATGGGCCAAGAGTATCCTTTAGTCTAAGTAATTCTTTCCTTTCCTCTTAATCCCCAAGACTGGCTCGCATAGATCAGTCTTCTTTATCACTTTCCTCTGGACAGCCAAGGGTTTACCCTCCCTTCACAGGAGATGCATGCTTTAATTTAGTTAATCTTTCCAGAGCAGAGATGATTGGAGCTGTGTAATGCAGTTTTGATGCTATCTCACCAGCACCCTTCACAACGATGGTGTTCTTTCTTACTTGCTTCACTAGATTTCAATAAGAAGTTGAAAGCTTCCCAAAAAAATTTATCAACAAGGATATCAACTAGTTCCTTACATTCTAGGGAACTTCAGAAATGTGAATCTCTACTTCATTGAAAATTACTTGTGTAAGATGAAACAAGTATGGTCCTAATTAGACCTATATTTAACTGATTAACTACTTCCATCCCAAGCAATTTTATACTTATACTTATTATACCTATTTTCAGTTTTACCTATCATCTAGCTGGGGCCAGGAGTTGGAAGGCCAGTTTTGCTTACTGATTCTGCAGTGCTCCAACAGCAACATTGTTTGGAGTGAGTTCAGGGATTCATCTGAGTGAAGGTACTTATGCAATAATAGCCAAAGTCCATTCTGCATCCAGCTTTCTTAGGTCAGCAGCTGAACTTCAGGGGGGAAAAAAGAGCAAGCAGACATTAATATCTTAAATTTGTTTAAATAAAAAATAAGATTCATAAAAATAATGCAAGTTGAACTGAGAATTTTTGTTCACACAAGGTGTGTTGCTTCATTCTCTGGCTAAGTATAAGACCTTATTTTCCTCTAAGAGCTGAGGTGAATTTTTAACTGAGCCTTGGTAATGAGTTAGTAATGAAAAGTGGCTAGCAACTTAAAACAGAATGTAAAAATAATGTACACTTCAAACAGTGAAGGAAACATAAAAGCATTTCTGAAAGGAAGTCTTGCATTTAAAAATTTTGCTAGTGAAGTATTTGGATGTTGATGTCTTTGGGATCAGAAGTGTGTGGTAAAAAAAAATCAAATTGCTCACCTGTGAGGGCAGAGTGGGCAAAATAACCAAATTTCAAGGTAATGGAATTCTGCACCTGACTTGGGCACTTACTTCCCCCTGTACCAAGATCTCTGCAGTTGAAGTTTGCAAATGTGGTTACAAAGCACCTGAGGCAGCAGCTTCTGCAGGCAGCCTGCACAGCTGGGGGGTTACCCAGACAGCATGGGGGAAAAAAAACATTCATATTTTGATCAGTGAACTGACCGCTCTGAGTCAGGAGGTGGCTGATCTTCAAAGACTCACTGTTAATGAGCAAAATCTATTCTGTGCTGAGAGCGCTAGCACAGTTTCTGTCAAGATTTGGTTAATTCTGGGTCTTTAAATTAGCTGTCAAAAATATTTGGAGGGGTCTCATTAGAAATTAGCTAGAACATCATCTGGAAGACAATTTGTTCTGTGATTTCTTTTGGAAAATTACATGTTGTCCCTCAGTTAAATATATACCTTCAAGTCCTGTAATAAATGCTTTGCTAACACTCTTCCACTGGCTGTAGGATTAAAAAACCCCAATGCCTAACCTGTTAAAAAACAAAACCAAAAACAAAAATCCAAAACCTAAGTTTTCTATTTGGCTCTGGTGCTTGTGAACAGAGTTTTTATGAAAACTGCTTGTTTGGTATGTAAGTCAGGTTTGGTGTCTGAACAAATGGGTTATGAATGTACTTCTACATATGTAGAAACAGAAAATACACACAGGCATGACTTGTAATTACAGTTATTATTATGCAAAAGAGGTTTTAAACAATTTTTTGGTTTATCTGCAACTTTATTATCATGGAGCCATCCATCTCAGAAGAGGCTTGAAATAGATCAAATTATATTTCCTGATAATTTGTAATTTTTTTTTTCTTTTTAAAGTCTCTTGCCCTTTGTTCCCCTCTCTCCTAATTTACTGCATTGAAGCCTCAGGAGCCATGGAGTTGTACTCTGCTTTTAGACCTCCATTGTTTTCTTAGAGGCATTTCAGCACAGGAAGCTTTTCATGAGTTTCAAAACTTCACATCTCCAACCAAGATATAGGAAGTCAAAGGAATGTTTAGCAAGTATTTCATTTGTCCTCAAGGAAAGCACAAAGCACAGACTTTCTATCACAAACTTTAACACAAACCAGACTATCACAGACTGAAATGGAAGAGAAATGAAAGTCAAAATTAAACATGGCTAAGCCCATGTCTGAAACAGCCCCTTGATGAAACAAGGAGATAAAAGGACACATACCAAATTAAAACAAGCCTTCTCTGGCCATTTTTAAAATGCAAGCCTTAATCACCTCTGGAATGAGGGGAAACTAATGAGATGTGCATTCAGCATAATAAAGATCATTACCACCACCATATGGTCCAGGGTGATGCTCCTGTGGTTGTCAATGCTTTCTTTTCTTTTACATATGTATGTTACACCATAACTTAATGATAGAAGGGAGTGTGACTAGTTAACCTAGAGGAAAAAGATCCTGTTTCACAGACCTTACTGCTTTGAAGGTTTATTATAAGTGGATGACTGTGTCTTAGTTTTAAAATATTTTTCCCCACTAAAATAATTCAATAGGTCAAAATTAAAATTGCTTTTGGTCAAGCAATGAAGAAAACATCCAACTCTGACAATTACCCCACTGTTACTAACTGCTGGTAAGATTTCACCCCTGTAGATCTGTTGGTAACATGGCTGTTGCAATTAATTAGAATTAATTTCTTTGCTAGAGAAGTCCTACACTTAAACCATGTCTTTGGCTTATGTTTGTAAGACTCATGACAAAGAGAACAAAAAATTGCTTCATGCTGACCCAAAGCTATAAAAAAATTTAGATTCCAGCAGTAAGCCAATGATGCAGCTAGAGAGCATACATACATTTATAGTGACTATTTTGTGAATAAACTGGAGGACTTTCTTTTCTAAGGCTGTCAGTGCAACCCCCCCAAAACATCATATTAAGTGCTTTCTCATTACACATTTTACTGTGCAAAATAAGTTTCATTTTTTCTTTGTATTAGTACATAAATAACCTCCCCCAAACTAATGAATCCATTGCTATGTATAACCTCATTGCCCCATTTACTGATGGGCACCAAAGGCAGCAGTTTCACACAACTGGGCTAACAGCTAGTGCTCAGGGGCTGGCAGCACTCTGAAGGCTCCACTCATTATCTGACAATAGGCTGCTAAATATATGATACTCTTTTCTTTTTTTCCTCCCTTTTGCAAACTGAGAAATCTAGCTGTCACCTGGAAGCAGAAGGGTGCAGTATTCACAGATGTTGCACAGCTTGAACTCCAGCTGAATGTAGAATCAATCTTAATTGTTGTTCTTTGTTGATTCAGCCCAGAGGTCTCAGGCTGCATAGTTCCCTTTTGGAAAACTGGGGCACTTATACTTTCTACTTTTCTACCCTTCTCCAAGAAATTGAAATGTGTCTATAGGGATGTTTTCTAACTTGTACTAGAAATAATTTTTGGTCAACTTATCCTTAAGATGCTGTTTGGTAACTTGCACTCCTAATGTGTAAATCTGTTTCAAAACAGGAGCCCTTAGCAATCACATAATTTTATTTTCTGTACTGGCCCATTCCAATTCATAATAATGTTGATGGCACCACTAAGTGTCAGAAGCAGCTGACCATAGTTTTACATCTGTGAGCTTATTAGGCACTCATTTCTGGATGCAATGAGCTAGAAACTACTTTTTTCTGCATCATACTGAACATTTATAGAAGCATGGTAAGGTACAGTGGCAAATCTAATAAATGCTTTTTGAGGGAATGTGTGGGTTTGAAAGACAAGCCTATTTAGTTGTTGGAAAGTGATGTGTGCAATTGGCTAGTTCCAAGGGCAACATGAGCTTATTTAGTCTGTAACAGATATTTCTGATATTTCAGAAAAAGAAAATGAAGGTGACTGATTTCTATTGCCAGCAAAGAGATCCACCCAGACTTGTTGAAATTCTGGGAGGTTCTGCTTCCCTTTGGAGAAAGTAATTGAAGCTGCATCAAGCATACAAATCAACAACTATTACATTCAGGCTTTTCAAGAAGAATTCAAATGAAGTAAAAGCTTCCAAATATTAACTAAGAAGTATTCAGAACTAATCAAAGGGATTAAGGAGACGATGGATATGTCGGCATCCTCTGAAGTATTACAGCATATCTAAACTCAGCCCTCTGACGGGTGGTTATTTGTGACTTCAGCTGAGGAGCCACTTTCAGCACTTGTTTTCTGTTTCTTCTCTTGCTTTTTGCTTTCTATTGTCAAGAATGACTCCTCCAGCTCAGCTGCTGTGGTTCCCCTTCACTGGCCTTTGTGGTAAGTCATCATTAATCTCTTAATTTTCCACACTGTCAACCCCCCCCAACTCTTTATTCTCAGCTGTCATACTGTAACTGAGGGTTCCACTGTCTACTCTTTTCTGCAGAATCTCAGCCTCTTAGACCAGATTATTTCCCTTTTTCCTATGCAGTGCACCCAGCTTTACTGCAATAAAATTTAAAATCTGTTTCTTTCCAACTGTTGATCATGAACTTTGCCCTTCTCTTATCACACTGGCACTCAGCTTTTTGCTACCCAAATTCACTCCTGTCTTTGCGACTTGGCTACTACTGTTCACTGGGAATAATCACAGCAGAAATAATTAACTGACATCCCAATCTGAGTTTGGCTCAAACTGAGATGACAAAAAGATGAGTCTTATCTCATGGAGCTTGAGTCTAAGAATGTAGCAAATGACGTAAGGCAGTAAAAACTACAGAGAGGAGGTGGAAGTAAAGAAGCATTCAAGATTGTGATGCTACATTAGAAGCAGTAATCCCAGAATCGGGGCTAAAATGGGAAATTATGACCTTAAACCACATAAAATAAGGAAGCTTAGACACAGACCAAGATCATTCTGTTTGGTCCTGAATAAATACAACAATCACAAAAAAGGAGGGTTGTTTCAAACTATCTTGCTACCACATGAGTATGCCAACAGGTAAACTGCTTTAAAACCACAAGGTCATGCTTTGGAGAGCATAAAGGCAATAAAAGATAGAGAGAAAACCCTGCCAGCCTGTCCCACTGGTGTCTTAAGCTGTCAACAGGTATGTTACAAATACACACAAATCATATGGATACCACATTTTATATATTGCCTTTTGCTGTCTAAGGGAAAAGTGAAATCACAATGAGGCTCCCCATTATGAATGAAGCGTATTGAAGTAGCCTGCATGTGCCCTGGCAGTGCCACATGACATCATAGGATAGCTCAAGATGGATTTCATGTTGACGTAAACCACTGTTTAGTTTCAGGAGTATAGGTATCAAACAGCTCTAAGACTTGCTTCATGGATGTTAACAGAAATGTTTACTTTTTCAAGCAATTACTTAACTTTCCCAATTATCCAGAAAAATGACCTCATTGTAGCACATAAATGTGCACTGGAGACTCTGTATGTAAGCTATAAAAAAACCCCATAGCTTTTAAAAATAGATATGCAACGGGATTGAGATACTGGAGCCCTAGACACATACAGTATGTACGCAGTGAGAGTAAAGGGATCTTTTCTACTGTTGTTACCACCCAAAAATAAGAATATCTTCCATAGTGTTTATAATAGTATCTACCTTATTTGCAGGTAACCAGCCAAATGGGATGACAAAAATCAAGCTTTCACACTATGTGAAAAACAAATCTTTACTTCCAGCATTCTCTTACAACCCTTAGACAGGTCTTATGGTCTACTTTGTGCTGGCACTTATCTCCGTGTTACCTTGCATCATATAGATAAGGTTGTGGGATGGGACCTTACTGGATTAAAAAATTCTGAGCTATTGCATCTCTCAATCTCTAAACTGAACATAATGAAATAGCCTGGGGCTTTCAATAATTCCATTTACCTTTAAAACTTTTTGCAGGCAGCATTTAGTCATTCTTCTCTGCAGGTTTAGTAGGAAGACAACAGCTGTAATATTCTCTAATGAAAAGGTATTTTGGTGTTTCATACATGGTTTGAAGGGTTTGACAGACCTTCTGCATTTACCATTAACACAAGCACAATTTGGAAATACCTTTCTTGGACAAGAGGCTTGTGACAGTACATGCCTGCCTAAAACAAAAGGAATGTATGTGTGTGTCCTTACTTACCCTCTTGTAAATCCTGCAGATTTAATCTATTCAAATTAGGAAAGAGTGAGCAAAGGCTGGAAGACAACCAGTGATGCCAGCTACAAATTGCTTCTCACACTCTTCAGCAGCCTGAAAGAGACATGTAAGCACACACATGTGCAATACCTGCATGTAAAAAAAGTTATGCATCATCTTTTATATATATCTGCAGGATTCAGATCAGTCCTGTAGGTATTCATTCTTCCATGAGACATTGCATATATTTTCCCCAATAAAGTAATACAGTGGAGACCAAAGGTATAAACTCATGGGTGGCACTGAAAAGTATGATGCAAACACAAGCGTTTTTTACTGTCACCTTCTAATGTCTCTCTGTAAAATATTGAAAGGAAAAAATGTCATCAAAAGAAGTTTGCATCCAAGGTTTTGAGAGAGCTGGTTAATATGCACAGTTGTCCCAATAAATTGTTAAATGTGTTTGCAGTGAATTTGTAAATCACTGTGTGAGGCATTGAAATAACTGGCACTACTGTTTTGGCTCAGTTACCGGTTTTACATCAGGGACTTATTTTCCAGTTTTTTCCTCTAAGTTGCTGTAATCATGTGCTGCAGTTGAATCTAAACTGAATGGCATGCACAATAAATACGCTCCCTCACTGAGATCATGCAAGCGCTATAAAATGTAAAAGAAAACAGTGGAAGGCATTGAAGTGGTTCACACTGTGACCTTTTATAAACCAAGAAGAGAAAAACAGCAGAAAAGCAAAATTTGTCAGATTTATCTGCTCCTTTTGGCTTAATAACAGAGACTATGTTTGCTTGTCTTGTGAGGACATCTATGGCACAGGAAAAAGCCTACCTGAGCAGAACAGAAACCCCAGCTCAGAGCCTTCTTTCATCCACTCACAGATGCAACCCAACTGTGTATTTTTTTTTCAGAATCTTACATCTGAAGTGATGACCCTTATGCGAAAGGAATCACTGGAGTGCGCAGACACTGACTTGCTAAGTAAGCAACACGTTTGGAGCCGAAAGACTCATTCTGTACCTCAACAGCAATCCTGTCTGTCACAGCTTTGTTATTGCTTGATCTTATGCCATGTAAAACCCACAAATCTTCAGAAAGCAAAATAGCTACAAATGCCAGAAGGGATGTTAGCATCTCTCAGTCTCTTCCAAATGTAAACAGCTACAAATCAAAAGCTGATCTTACAAAGTGCCCTTATCAGTGTTTAAAAACAATCAGGATCCTATAACGCAAGGTTATCTGCTTTTGGTTGATTTTTGTTCTTGTATTAACAACATATGCACTGAGCAGGACAGAAAAAAGTGAGCTGGGCTAGCCCAGAGCACAGAAAGCCTGGTTTCTGATCCCAAATCTGCCTCCTGGCTTCCTGCACAACGAGTACCATGGAGCACCAATTACTGTGTCTCTGGCTGTTTATTCATCTGGTTGAGTTAGACTGTTTTACAGGCCAGGCAATCTTTTTGGTTAGCTTTAAAGTAAAGCTAATGCAAAGTGACAAGACTTTGATTGCTGTACAGGTGATAAATTAGCAAAAGGCCAGTTCTTCACATTTCTTGCCTTCCACAATTGTGCTTCAGCTGAAGGAAACAAAAAAAGACAGTAGTAAGTGTAAATCACCTTAGCTTTTCATAATTCTATATAATTTTTTTGTGTGCTGTTTTCCAAACATTCTATATGAAAACTCCATGCTGATGCTTTTTAAAATGCAAAATGATGTACATTAAGTGACTGAAAATGTATACATCAAAATTTATATATATTCAATATACACACACAAACACACTTGGAGAATGTGACTGATACTTTTCAATGCATGTTAAGAAACATTACAGTTGTTCTCTGCTTTGCAATGGAAATATATTCTTTTTAATGATGTTTTACTTTTGAAAAACAGGAGCTAAAAATATTAGGCTCTTCTGACTGTAACTGGATTTCTCACTTTCAGCATCTAGACGATTCCTGATTTTACTTTCCAAAGGAGAACTAAACCACTAAAACTAAATAGCTGGAAATCTGTTTCTCTCAGTTGGTCATATAGATATATACCTGTTTCTCAAATCCTCAATTCTACTACTTTTTTTTTCCTCTTCCATATTGATGCTACCTCTGGCAAAATGAATTGAGAGTCATAGAAAAAAATAGGTTGGAAGGGACCTCAGTAGGTCACCTGCTCCAACCTCCTCAGAGCAGTGCTGGTTTCAAAGCATTCAATGTGAGATCAGGTCTAGCTGAGGTTCAAAAACCTCCAAGGAGGGACTTTTCCTGGTGTTTAGCCACTCTCATGATAAAGAATTCATTTGTCACATCCAAATGAATTCCCTCATTATAACTTGTGATTGTCCCCTCTTGTCCCTTTGCCACAGCATCCTTTAGAGAGTCTGATCCCACCTCCCCCAAAAGCTCCCTTTGGATGGTGGAAGACACCAAATGGATCCCAACAACCCATAGCCTTCTCCAGACTAAGAAAACCCTGTTCCCTCAGCAACTCCTAGCAACTCTCATGCTCTGCTTCCTAATCATCCTGGTGGCTCCCCTCTGGTCTTGCTCCAGTTTATCACTATCTTTAGGGTGAGTTCAATACTACACAATTTTTCAGATACTGGAATTCACCTACAGAGTCAACTGGAATAGCTCAGCTCCTCAGGGAAAGCTGAAGAACTAACTTTTCCTGCAGCAGATTATGGAGCTCACCTAGGCTTCCATCCAGTCAAGAGCTACAGGTACTGTAACTTCTGGCAAGTGAGAGGTACCATCTTCAGCCACATCTGGGTGAAGGTATTTGTGTCTTGTCTGGATCTAAAATCCTTTTAGAAGGGCCTGTGTTTTGGAGATGTTTTATGCTGAAATCCACTTATTTTGCAGTAAAGGAGGAAAATAAGGAAAACCAGAGTTGCCTGGTTCCTTAGTTGCTCAGTGTCACTACTATAACTTCCCCTAAAGGCACAAAGTTTTCCAGTTGACTGGGAAAGAACAATTGGGGTTTTCACTACAGCAGACTGCACGCTTTGCTCCTACATCCAGGAAAAGGCAAGTGCAGAAATAGTACGGACATAGATAAAGCCTTCAAATGGGAACGCTAATCCAACCTAAGCTAATTCACTATTCACAAATGATTCTCAATCACCCAGGGGATGTAGACATTGCTTTTATCTATGACCTTAAGGCTAATTTTCAGGCTAACCTGTCTCCCATATCTTGTGTCAGAACCATTTCTGTTATGGCCCAAAGAAATTTACCCGCCGTCCATGGAGAACGCCAGAAACAGCAAGCACATCGGCATGCCGAAGTCCCAGCTGCTTTGACAATCTGGGGAGCTGCCTGGACAAGGCAGCTAAATACAAACCAGCTAGGAATATATCACAGCCCTCAGCTGTTCATGCCAGGAACCACCAGAGGTCCATCGGGATGCAATAATAACAACAACAATAATAATAATAAAAAATTTCATGCTCATGGAGGGACCCAAACCAGAAAACCAAGGGTACGTTATTTGCTTACGCCCTGGTTCCGTAATTTGGAAAAGGAATACCATGGGGGCCAAATGAGTGGCACTGCAACTCTTGCCCTAAGGACTGAAGTAGCTAAACAGATCATTTGCACTGAAGTAATTTAGAAAATGGCTATAAATAACCCACATGTTGATCTTTGGCTTCCTGCAGCCTGCGCCAGTATGAGAAATGACTCCAGGAATAATTCCAGAAAAAAGCCCTGTCCACTTGCTGACTTCCATTCTGCCTTTTGCTTTCACATCTACTTTCAGATAAAACCGCTCCTGTTGGAATACCCTAGCATATTGCAATGCTATGAAAAATCACATTGCCACTCTATTTCTCCTGCCTTGGGAAAGGAAAGTAATCTTGATACTTTGATATTCTTAGAGTGCCTTTGCATCCACCTTGTCAGTGTGTGTGGATGGCGTCTGGAAGAACATTTCTATTCTGCAGAACAATGTTGTAGGGACCCTTATCATTTCACATGTTTTGTGAGTCCCATAACACTCATTCCCATCCCATTTGCTGTAAATTTCTTCCAGAAATATGCCCTATAACTTTCCTCAAGCCAGCATTACATATCCTAGCACCATCTGCCCCAGTAAACAACACTTTGAGTATCTCCATTGGTAAATCTACCAACTGCACAAAACAAACTGCCTAGTCAATAAGAAAAAGTCCAATGGCAATGTAGGAAGTCAGGAAACACTGGACAGATCCAGCAGAAATTACACCGGGGGGTGGGGGGGGGAGAGATATCAAATGCCTGTATGGAAAGTGTTGTAATTTAGTTTTATTCCAGTTCTAAAAGTGGAAAAACTTAAAGCTTCATACTACTTTACAGCGGCGCCGTTCAGGGTCTGCCAATGTTTCCATTATGAACTGCAATTTTCAGGGGTTTATAACTCAGCCATAAAAATTTGCTTTGGGATGAAACTAGAAATAAAAGCTCTCCACCCAAAAACTAATTCTTCCCCCCCCCCCCCCCCCCCCCTTTTTTTTTTTTAAAAAATCANCCCCCCCCACCCCCCCTTTTTTTTTTTTAATGGACAAAATTAAATTAAATTTGCTTATTTTTAAGCCAGCTCAGTTAAAAAAAGAAAAAGATAATTATTGTCACTTTTTGTACTATTACAAATTATAGATTAACTTAGAAGAATCTGGGGTTATAGCAGTTGACAAACCAAATACACATCAATATTATTACGCTGCAAGAGGGCAAAGGTCTTTTTTGGTTTGCATTAAAAAATGTGAACATCATTCCTAAGAGACCGGCAGTAGTTATTCTGTGCAACTCTGCAATGGCAAGGTCTCATCCTGAGGACTCTACCCAATTTGAGCATCATGTGTTAAACAGGAGTAAACCACAGAAGAACAATAAAAATTATACAGACCTACAAAACATGACATAAGGAAAGACTGAAGAAATTAGATTTCATCTAGGAACAGAATATCAAGGGATAAGTGCCAACAGTTTCCCAATATGAAAAAAAAAATTGCAAGGAGGATGGTGATCAGATGCTTTCCAGGTTCACTTCAAAAAGAGAGGGGAAAAAAAAAAAAAAAAAAGAGTTTATCTGCAAGAATAAAGTTTTAAGTTACATGCCTGTAAGTTCACATGGCAGTGAAGTCATGCAGTGGAATCACCCTCATCTTGACCTGGTCATATTACTTAGCAAATATTTCTCTTGAGGCTGGATAATCATTTTGAAGTTGGTGGTGAAACATTGCACTCAAATACAGTTTATTCAAACATAGCACTCAGATACATACCCTGAAGTTGCATGACCAGCTTAAGAACTCCTGACATGATCTTTTTTACTAAAGATCATTTGGAGGGTTTTTTTTCCCTTTACTTTGTATTTCTGGAGGTTTTAGAGCATATTTTCAGTTTCCCTGCAATTCAGACTAAAAACTTTACATGCTAATAAGCAAAAATTCTCACATAATCATGACTCTATATGAGCTACAGCTTTATGAAATAGATTGCAAAAACCAAGAAATTTGCAACAAAACGACAAGAGTTTTTAGCTCTACATTTATTATATTATGCAGTTGGTTTGCTTTTCAGATTTTATTTGGGACAGAAACTAGACTAAGCAGTTTCTCTCTCCCTTTTTTTTTTTCTTTTTTTTTTTTTTTATAGTGTGACTTTTGTTTCCCTTTGCTAAGCTAACATAATTTCAAGTGTCTTTTAACTAGCAGTCTTCTAACCTTTACCTAAATAGTTATTCCCTATATAACCAAAGCACCAGAGTAATCTACACCAGTCTGAATAGAATTTGAGAATCAATTTTTTCCCCTCTTTTGGGAAAGAATTAGGAGTTTCTTCTGAGATTATTAGCAAGAAGTACTTGCTGGCTTCTATTCCTTTCTGTGGTAGCTTATCACAAAGGCTGGGAGTTTATGGTAATTTCAATACAGTGTAAAAACATTGATTTATAATTTAAAAGATTATGAAGCTTTGGAAAGCTTCTGACTCTGTTTTACATTTGGCTGAGAGATCAGCTGACAAAGCATTTTATTTTATGCACATCACATAAATTTTAAATATTGCTGATTCTTTCCTAAAGAGAAGCTTATCTCCAAGTGGTGGCTGGGGAACAGATCATAACCTTCTGCCCCTCTCAAAGGCTTCTGACATTTTCTACTCCCCCTTTGGCCCCTGTAAGTATTACGTCTTCTCTGAACTGAGGTTAAGGCCCCCCAGAGTCTTTCCTCTGAATGTTATTCACCATCTCTGCTGTCCTCCCTCACCCTCTCCAACCATGTCTCACCAGATTGCATCATGCTTGTACCTCTGATACCTGCTTCCCAAGTATTGAATCTCAACTTCAAACACTATCCTGCCTTCACCATATTATACATTGCTTTTAATCCTAACTTAAAAAAAGAAAAAAAATTTAAAAACCCAAGCCAACAAAAAAACAGTAGTGCATGTCATATTTCTTCTTAGAAGGTCAAACCCTCAGGGGCCATGTTTCTCATCCATGCATACTGCTATGACAGCACCTCATTCAGTGCACCTCAGGTTGCAACAGCAGATCCAAATACACTCAAGACCTAGATGTTTTGTCCCTGCATCCGGCTTGTGCAAGTAAAGCTCAGCTTACTGCTGACTGAACGGGCAAGATGATAACCTACTGACAGCCAACCAAGCTGACAGCACATTAATAGGCTCGCAGTCCTCCGCTGCTGATATACCCCCATCATCCATACACCAAACCTGCCCCTGCAAGCAGAATAAACTTCTTCAGCATTTGGCTCCCACCCCTCCTACAGTTCTACTCAGCTCAAACCACCGCTCGCATCAAACGGACATGGAGACAACTGGGATCCAACCTGAAAATATCTTAGGAAGGGACTAGATATCTCTTCCCAGATCAGACCAAACAGAACACAGGGTGAGCACCTCAAAACTATTTCAGGGCAAAGTCGACTAAATCAGCTTAAGTGATCTGTGATGGTATAGACTACACGGCAAGTTTGGTTTTGCTTTGAAACACTTCAGGAGTTGATTGCCAATAGAGACAGCCCGAGTCACAAGCCATGGTTTTCTTGCAGAAACACGGGCCTAAGTGTAAGGTCACAGACAGACTTGGTGCACTCACATGGCAAAAACGTACAGAAAGTCTGCGTGCCGGCAAACGCGTGATGCCTGAGCTTGGATTTACACAGCGAAGTCACAGAACTGCACAGATTCCCTTGTTCTTGGTCCTGCTCTGGACGGTGCCCGCCGAGCACACGGCTGCCGTACGCACACCGCTCCACGCTGCACCGCAGCAGGACAACGCACAAGACTCCACTCCCCCAGGCTGCTTCCCCTCCTCATTTTTCCCCTCCTGCCAAGATTTTAACAAAATAGACAGCAGATCATACTAGCTGCACAGAACTCTCATTTTTCAGTCTGGCACTTGAGGTTTTTTTTCAAGAGAAATTACAAAATGAAGCAATACTATTATAAGCAGTCCTTGGGTGGGTTACAAGTCAAGCTGCTGATGACTAAGTTTAATCACCTTCAGAGCCCTGTAACCTCCCTGAAATAGCCCAAAATGTTATGAAATGGAATTTGTACGCAGAAAGCAAGGAAAACAGACCTTTTAATTTACCAGACTCACAACTACGATTATGACAATAATGGTGGGTGGGTCAGAATGTTTCCATTACATCAGCAGATCTATAATTAGTCCCTAACTTTAAGGGAATAAGAACATCTTTCAGCTTGCCACTGGTTGTGGTATTCGTTGTAACACAAGTGCCCCCTCTCCAGCTGTCAGCATCATGCCACCATTTCACCTACATTTTCCTCAAGGCTTAAAAAAAAAAAAAATAAAAAAAAATCACATTGCTGAATTGCCCCTTCTACATCCTCTTCTACTTGATGCATTATCCAGGAGAAGCAGCTCCTCAGCTGGCACAGGCTCAAACCCCCAGTAACTCCGCTCATGTCGGATCCTCGGCTGATGTATATTGGCACAGTTTGACTTGTCCCAAAGGAGCTACACCAATTTACAGAAGGAACTGGCACAGACAACTCTGCTCTACTCCGTATAGCATTAACAGGTCCTCCTAATTATTTATTGAAAGAACATTTTATTTTCTTGCTGCTCTCTAAAGCCAAGTCCCTCCAAGGTGGTCTCAATCCAGTGCCTGGAGCTGGATGTTAAGCTATTTTTGAATGCCTGCAAGTTTTGCGTGCCACCATCAGGTAACCTTACCAGGTCTGGCCAGCCAGCCAGAAGCTAAACACGTACAAAGCTCTGAATACGAAGCTGGACACAAACCTGGGAACCCAATTTGCGCTATTTAATTGTCTCAGTAAGCCAAAGCACAATTTTGACTAGAAGAGACATCAGCACAGGCAGATGTTATACATGTAAATCATCATAACACACTCACTTGTGGTTATAGCACTGGAGGGAATTTGACAAAGTAAAATGAGGCCCATCCTTCTTAGTACCACTTCAGCCTTTGATTAAGTGCAAAGGGAAGGTTTTAAAGAAATCACAGCGAGTTAAATTTACATGACTTGAGGTAATTACATTACAGTACTTTTTAAAGCCCACCTGAATGCCCTGACTGCTATGGAGGAACCCCGTAGTAAACTTTCTGACACTTGTGTATGTTTCACTACAAGAAGGGAACAACACTGATTTCAAACACTCCTACGCACAGCGACCAACGTAAGTACGCACAGAAGCATTCAGTAGGCAGGGATCTATGCTATTACTTCTGCTGCAAGTGTAATGTAACCTACTGCATTAGCCCATAAAAGTTCTGTGGTTAAAAATGTGATGGCTGAAGTAGCTTTCCCAATACTGCTTCCTGTCAAAGAACACAGACTGTCAGAAGTAAGAAAAAAAAAAAAAGGTAGTGTTCTCTGAAAAAATATTTTTTCAGAAATATATATTGCTATAGTAATAATTTTATTATTTTGAAAAGGCAAGGACAAAAATATTGACCTGCATTTCTCTGTCTTCCATTTATCTCCCCTTTTCCCCTTTCAACAATTTCCCCTGGTAAAAAGAAAAGAAATAGAAGAGAAATGGAGACAGAAATCCTCAAATGAATGGAGAACCTTTATGGCTTTTGAAGATAAAACTTTTTTCCAGGCTGAAAGGAAGAAGGGGGGGTGGGGAGTGGTGGTGAGAGAAGAAAAGCTTTAGTCGAGCCATGTTTTTGAAAAATAACTAACACAACAGAAATTGTTGCAGTGTATTCCCCCCCCCATACTATTTGTTGCATTTCAAAACCTCGTACAATAAGGGCAGCCAGCCTGCAAGTCTGGAAGGGAATTCAGCACGTGTTATTGGTGGATGATTTCAACATAGCCACAAGGGGAACGCATTTAAAGATCCATATGTTTGGTTGGCACCAAATCAAGTTCCATTAAATAACGCTGTATTCAGCTACACAACAAATTTACTTACCATACATTTCACATGAGAACTAATTTGTTTGATAGGAATATTGCTGATGTTTATATTGGTTTACTGTAATGAAAACAGTATTTTCCAAACTATGAACAAATGCATACCAGTAGTTTTACAGTGGCTTAACCAAAGTACTGGTAGTGCTTCAAGAAGAGAATTTATACAATACATTTCTCAATGCTGCTCACGCCAAACATAGTAAGGGGGTTCCGCTACGAAGATGGAACTTGCTTCTAACACCGGGAGAGCAGACCTACGTCTCCACACGGGCCATGGGGAGAGCTGCTGAGGCCAGCAGGGCTACAGATAATTCTTGCTGTGTCCGAAAATGCCTTCAGGAAAATCAAAACACTTACGTCCAGTTCTAGTGGTGCGGAACACGACATAACGCTCTCCTTTCTCATGACACTCCACAGAAATTCTGAAGGCAATCACTTACCCGCTGCTTCAGCTGAATGTCAGACCTCTACATTTTAGATGTGAAACCAAGGGCCTTTATATAAAATGCAAAATTCACATACCATTGCCTATCTGGTCAACAAAGCTGCCAAATATTTTTACATACAGAAAAACACTGGCGACTGAGTTGTGCTATAAAAACAATAGAACATCTTGAGGATTTCACTTAGTAATTCCACGCGGTCTGGCATTAATCAATTGGATATCTTCAGAAAAAAATATATTTCCTTAGTGGGGAAAAAAACCCAATTCTTCCAAGAAAGTCACCTTCAGTGTTTCACATGTTTATATTTTTGCTTAGAGAAGCATTGTTTAAAAAAAAAAAAAAAAAAAAAAAAAAAAAAAAAAAAAAAAAA